>NTHP01000473.1:214275-234488 GCA_003416845.1 Oplegnathus fasciatus
CAATCTGGACTTTTAAAAGTTGTTTTTCATAATGATGCTTTTGAAAAAGCTTTTTAAACTTCTTGCATCAGATTATCAAAATGTGACACATTCCTGATACCATTACTGATGCCAAACAGCCATGGGTAATGGTAAGCTACTGCTACCACAACTGTAGGAGTAGGTGTGGTAAAAACAGATTTTTTGTCTTGTCATAGCAGGAAATGCTGCAATTTATAACACAAATAAATAGCTGTGCCAGTAAGTCATGCCCTCACTGGCACACCTACATTAAATGGAATGCAGCCATTATTAATGTAATTAAATATGCCACAAGACAGCCCTGTTGGTGAATTTGTACCTATAACTACTTTAAAGTTTGTGGTGGATCTGCATCTGGTCTCAATATGTGTATTTTATGATACATCTGTGAGGCTCTTCTACTTTATTTTTTAGGTGTGTGCTTGTTCCACGTGATTTGATGCATGATAAAGATCTTACCTGCAGCTGCCTTAGTGACAGATGACACAGATACTTCCTTCTCTGAAGGAGGAACTGTATTCGTGGTTGTGACTTCAGGGTTTTTTTCTGAGCTGCCATCATCAACTGTCTCTGCAGTCACTTGTTCACCCTCTGAAAGTGGAACCGCACACACAGATCAGTCTGCGTGAACACACACTCAAATTTAGACAATGGTTAATCAGAATGAGGAAGTAAGTTTACGGAGAAAAACAGATCTGACCGTTCTGGTTCTCCCACTCTGCTCTGATCCTAGCAGGGAGTTTGGCCCACATTGGCATCTCTTTTTTGGTAGATGGGGAAATACATTTGGAGTGTTCGACATCACATGTGGTTCCTTCAGGACAGCAGTGTGTTTTATCATTGCAGCACACAGCCTGTTTAGACAATACAGACACATGGAGTATCACCTTGGAGAACCACACTTGATAAGATGCCATAAAGCCACGATAACTGAACATTGAGGCAGGATATGCAAATCCATCATTTGACTTTTTCCTCATTCATAATCTCACTTATGGTACGGAGTAACATTTCAAAGCTGTCACCTCGTGTGTGTCAAGAATGAAAAGATCAGCCATTTTGTACCTTCGGCATGGGGCAGCATCCCCACTTGCCTTCTGGGGATTCACAGCAGGTGGTTTCATCTGGACACTCTGACACTCCGTCGCTGCACAGAACTGTAGTCACCAGCTCTGCAACAACATAACATCAAATGTGTCCGTGATAAGTTTAAGGACCTTGAGATAAAAGTAAACCCCTTATGAGAACAAGGCAAGTTTATTTGTATAGCACCTTTCAACACAAAGAGCAATAAAAAAAGACACAAGTGAAATAAGAGATAAGATAAGGGAAAATAACAGTTACAGTGCAGGATAATAATAAATAAAATAAATACTGTAGTCCCAAATTTATTTCAATAAAAGGCAGTGACAGACAGAAAAGTTTTACGCCTTGTTAAAGAACTGAGAGGTGGAGCAGATTTCAGTTTTCTGAGAGTTTGTTCCAGATCTGTAGAGCACAGAAACCGAATGCTGCTTGTCTATGTTTAGTTTTGACCCTGGGGACAGTAAGCAGACCTGAACCTAGACCATCTGAGAAAGGTCTGGATGCTTCATAATGTAGCTGCAGATCAGAAATGTATTTTGGCCCTAAACCATTCAGTTCACCTTTACAAACCAATAATTATTTGACAAACAGGAAGTATAAAGAGAACTGGACTGATGTGGGCTCTCTTGGCCTTAGTGAGGACTAGGACTGCAGCTGTCTGATCTGAGACCTGTAGAGACAGCATTACAGTAGTTGAGGAAAATAAAGATAAAAACACAGACACGGTTTTCTAAATCCTGCTGAGACATAAGTCCTTTAATTCTTGATATATTCTCAAGATGATAGAAGGCTGATTTTGTCTTAATGTGGATGTTAAAATTTAAACCTGAGTCCATCACTACACCAAGATCTCTGGCTGGGTTTAATAGCGACTGAAGCTGAGCACTGACTTTTAATCGTTCTTCTTTGGGTCCAAAAACAATCACTTCAGTTTTATCTTTGTTTAACTGGAGGAAAAGTTTGTTGACATGGTATCTAATTGAATTATGGTAAGATATTTGTTGTTTTCCGTAATCCTGAACTAGTGGGAGAATGTAGATGTTGAACAGAAGAGGCCCGAGAATGGAGCCTTGTGGAACTCCACATATCATTTTTGTTCACTCAGATTTGTAATTTAACATGGACACAAAGTAGTCCCTATCCTGCAGACAGGATTCACTCCAGTTTACGGCTGTGCCAGAAAGTCCCAGACAGTTTTCCAGACTGTCTAGTAATATGTCGTGGTTCTAAGTAGAAGAGTTTCACCTTTTTTGATGCAGGAGCGGCTGTCTGCACTGCACTGGTGGCCCTCAGGACAGCAGTGTTTCCCATCAGAGCAGGGGACTCCCTGGCAGGCAGAACAATAAATCAATCTTGTAATGATTTTCACTCTACAATTCCTTAATTAATATTTTTATGAAGAACCAAGGGTTCAGTCTTCCCTGTATTACTCCAAATAGGTGTACATTGTTGCTGTAAAGCAATCCAGCAGATAACTTTATAGCAAAACACAGGAAACTGCTGCCTGTTCAGAGCTGCAGCTTCTATATTAAATCTCCTACAACAGCAGAAATCACATCCAATACATTTACTGTCTTCAGTGAAGTGAAACTTAGTTTATAAACCAAAAAAGCAAAGATCCTCTTTCTCACAGGAAGTGCTTCTACTTAATAAATCTTCGTTTTGCTTAAAGGTTCTGTACGTAAAATTCAGAAAATGCTTGTTAACAATGACATTAGTCAACTGAAGTCAGTGCATCCTGTTGATAATGCTAACGGTCAGTGAACTAGGCTATAAATAAGATATGTTGCCACACTTCATTACTGATGCGATAGTTTCTATCACAACTCTCATTTCGCTGAATCGATGCACTAATGCTTCAATGTTTTAATGTTTGCATGACATGTTGACCCGAGTTTTCCCTCGACGTCGGTCACATTCCCATTTTGCCAGATGGTCTTCAGTAGATAAAACTTTTGTTTTTTTTGTGCTTACGTGGAGTTTGTGTTGGAATCTGAGCTAACGTTAGCTAGTGTTGCACACTGTTGGTGCTGTAGAGGAGCTGAAGCGAGCAAAGCACTCAGGAGCGCGCATAAACATCACATCCGTTGGATTTTCTGTTACAATCCATTCACACATTGGCAATATAAAANATTGATCAATACAATTTGTGTGGTCATTACCTCTATTTTCCTGATAATTGTTGTTGATGTTTAAAAATGTTGCATGTTTTATCTGCATTGGACAAGGTTTGATTACCTGAGCTATAGGGCAGCAGCCAAACCTTGTTAAGGCCCTCAGACAGGAAAACTCAGGTGGGCATCGTGACTGATCAGGACAGATGTTGTCGTCTTCCTCCCCCATGTACGTCTTGATCATCCTGAAGGACTGCGGGGACAAAGTGGGAGAGGGGAACAACTTTACAGCAGGCACTCGCCTTAAATTCATCAAAGCCTTACTCAGTATTTGATCATGAAAGCAACTGATGTGTGTTATTCTTACTTTAGAGAGTCTGGGCTGATCAGCAGAAGCTCTTTCCACCCAGGGGACGGACCCAGTAGCGTTCACACAGCTGGACGTGGCTGTGACGCAGATTGTCCCCCCAGGACAGCAATGCATGTGATCCCCACAGCACTCAGCCTACGAGGACAGCAGTAGTAGGAACACTTTGACTACCAAAGTTTTAAAACTGCTATCACACTGGCTAAACGAGGCCTGAGCTTTTATCTGACTCATAAAGTAGTAAAACACCACTGAGCATGAATAGCACCACAGTGACTGTCCAGCCTTAATTCTTTTTATTTTAGAGAATGGTTATCTCATACACATTTAACTATGTGATGGACAAAGGGACAAAGTATTCTAATTAAGTTAAAGTACTATGACTTCACCGGGGTTTGTCCTGTTAAGAGGTTAATTTAATTGTGATGCTCTACAAAGGCAAAGAGCATTCAGCCGCAGCCTTATTTATGTGGGATAACAAACTAATTTATCAAGATGTCAGTTCACCAAAACTGATATATTTCAATTACAAGAAACAGTTAACGGGGAAAAAAGTAAATGAATTTAGCTTTAGCCAAGGCTAACTGTGGCTATCTCTAGCTAGGTTAACTGGATTTGGCTCTGTTGCTTTAGCTGTGTAGTTGTTTGGTTTGTTATTTAGCTGTGTTTTGTTTTAACTGCACATTTAATATTCTGTTTACTTTGCAACTATAAATTTCTATGGCACAAAAGAAGTGTTATATGACATAATAAATGTCAGCAACTCAGAGTCTAATCTTCACTAAATGTAAATACGTAGTTTCTGCAGTTTGGCTTTGCAGGGCAGTGTGCACAAATCAACTGGAGTTAAAGTAAAAAGTTTTAAACTCTTTAATCATGTCAGATACACCAGCAGGTCTATCATTACAAATGCATCCAACTGAATCTGTTTTAATTTAGATCCAGAGGTCTCCAGAGTTACCAAATATATCTTAGACTAAGACAAACTGTGTATAAATTGATGCATAAAATATGTCTTTATTTTCTGTTACTAAAAAAAGGCATCTTTTCCTTTGAATATCTATATAGTGTAAGAATCAGTGATGTGTTGGAACAAGCAGGAGCAGAGTACACCTGTTTTTGATGTTGTCCTACAGTTTTTTGGTAACTTTTAAGATATTTCGGGGAAGATTTCGCAGAAAATTAGGATATAAATTGTAGGATTACTTCTAAAGCTAGTCAGTTACAGCAGGTAGAGGGATCGTGATCAGCTTCTTCCAACTTGGTAGAAGTGTGTCTGCTCAGGTGAGTTGTAATGCAGAACATTCAGGCGATAGAACCACGTCTACCTGATCAAGCGGGCAGCATTCATAGCCGTTGGCCGGGTTGCTGCAGCAGGTTTGACCGTCTTCACATCTTCCTCCATCTGGACACTCATCAGCACCAACCAGGGCCAGGAGAGCCCAACAGATCACAACCCACCTCTGCATCTGCACGCACACACACACACACAGAGGTCAGTAATGAAAGAAAAGTGAAAGGTAAGCATGTGGAATCCCCCTCTCCACTCTCCATTAAAAATAAGATTTTTGCATTAGATCCTGCAGAAACTATTGATCGAAACATGTAACAGAAACCATAACAGATATTTCTACATGTCCATGAAAACTAACCTTGTCTATGTGGTGATTTTAAACCTATTCTTTAAATTAAATTCACTCCTACAGTCCTACACGTCAAAAACAAAAAATTCAAATAATGTGTGAGCCTCAGCTCTGTCTTCATTTATTTCCTGAACTGTCATACTTCCTTTAAAGGTTTGTTCCTTATTTTTTATTTTAAAAAAGGATTTCGCAATGAATAAGCAAGTCAAGCACAATAAGAGCTCATAGAAAAACTCACTTTCAGTTTCGTTCAGCTTGCATGTGAAAAAGGAAACGCCTTCTGCCTAAAAATCTCGGCTTGTCAGAATAAACTGTGCACATTATACACAGGAGGATTATTAATTACAAAGCGTTAAAAGATTAAAACATCTAAAAATGACAGTATTGTGAAAACATTGTCAAACATCTTTAAAATCCACTCGAAGGACTTATTTTGCCAGGCAAGCATCATGTCAGATTGTCAGGGCTAAAAGATGTTTATTTTGCTCTTACCTTGGTAAAAGACTTGAAGGGCTGTTGTGAGCGGTCAGGTGTTTCACAAGTGGCTCACCACTAAATAACACTAATGATAGAAATGGAGTTTATTGGACACGCCCCCGAGAGAGAGAGAGAGAGAGAGAGAGAGAGAGAGGGAGAGGGAGAGAGAGAGAGAGAGAGTCCCCAGAATACCTTGCAGCTCCTCTCCTGGCCTCTCCTATTAAATCTGATTATTGTAAATTAAATTTGACTTATAAAGCTCAATGAAGGTGCCGCTGTGTAGCTGCATGCTACACTGAACAGGATGCAGCTGACTGGCGGACAGACTTGTTTACATGGACAGCTGCAGCGCACCGCAGCGCCGCGTCCACCAGGCGGCGCCAGAGCTACAGCTGCGGAGAGGCAGGGGGCGGGGCCAGGCGAGCCTGACAGTTTACCACTGATCTCCAAAACATGCGCACCTATCTCAAAATAATGACTTACTTATCTCGAAATAATGACTTAGTATCTCAAAATAATGACTTACTTATCTCTAAATAATGTATCTTGAAATAATGACTTATGTAGTATCTTAAAATAATGACTTAGTATCTCAAAATGATGAGTTCGTATCTCAAAATAATGACTTACTTATCTTGAAATAATGATTTACTTATCTCAAAATAATGACTCACTTATAGCGAAATAATGAGTTAGTATTTCAAAATAATGAGTCACTTAGCCATTATTTTTAGATACTGATTATTTTTAGAAAGTTTCTCATTATTTTGAGATACTAAGTCATTATTTTGAGAAGGTGTCTCATTGTTTTGAAATACTAACTCATTATTTTGAGAAACTAAGTCATTATTTTGAGAAGGTTTCTCATTATTTTGAGAAGGTTTCTCATTATTTTGAGAAACTAAGTCATTATTTTGAGAAACTAAGTCATTATTTTGAGGAGGTTTCTCATTATTTTGAGAAGGTTTCTCATTATTTTGAGATACTAAGTCATTATTTTGAGGAAGTTTCTCATTATTTTGAGATACTAATTCATTATTTTGAGAAACTAACTCATTATTTTGAGAAACTAACTCATTATTTTGAAGAAGCTTCTCATTATAATGACTTGCAGGATCTTTTTTTGCATCATATTGGCAGAACTGGGCTTCCATACTCCGTCACTACGGCCCGTCAGTGAGGTACTCTTGTACAGATTCGTGACTTGCGCACGTTTAGTTGCGTATAAACTGCTGCAGCTCGGTCCGACTCTAAAAACATGTCACCCACGATGGACAACCTGAGCAAGCTACGGTACGGCAGAGTGGCGTAACGTTGGCTCTTCAATGTACCGTTAATTTAACTGAAATGGGCGAAGAAGTCTCTGTTTCACAACGACGCTGGCAGCTGAAGTAAAGGTGAGTAACGTTAGCTTAAAGAACGCGATAAGCTAACTAGCTACACAGCTAGCATGAAATCCAGTCAAACGCTGACAGCTAGCTCCATCATAACATGTTTCAGACAGGTTTGACTTAATGTATTTTATAAATTAACTTACTAACTTTGAATCCAACCTTTCCTCCTCTCCTCAAGTGTGATACATATTTAAGATATATTCATTTTGTTTGTGTATTAATCTAAGTTAGCTCGCTAACGGTGGAGAAAGAGGACAGAGTGTGCTAACTCTGAATTTCCTACAAACACTGCAGAGAAGCGAGGTTAGATTAAAGATTAGAGCAGCAGAACCCAGTGAAACATTAATGTAATTTAATATGAAGGTAGTTAAAGTGTTTTTATATTAACCTGTCCAGTCAACATGAGTGTGATGTAAGTTTATGCACCTCCTTGTGTAATTTAGGTGAAGGTGACAGGAAGAAGACCCCACACATCTCCTCAGTTTAGGACACGTTTAGCTTCTTGTTTGGTGAAGCAGCTTATTGTCCAGGTGGCTTTAACTGCCACACTACAGTGTAATTAACTCCAGAAATAGGACAAGCCGGGAGGAACAAATGGCAAAAATCAAGTTTGAAATGTTTCTTCATAATACACATTTTCTTTAACGATATTCAGCCCAAACATCTCGGCTGCTGGTGATGGATTTGTCGACACTGTGTGTAATTTCTTAAAAACACTTATTTAAAGACAGGACTGCACTGCTAGTTTTCTTCCATTTCACTACTGGCTGATTAAATGTTTATTTATCTGTTACTGCCCACTCTCTCAGTTGGGAGGGGGTCTCACGGGCTGTCTGTTGACATGCACATCATAGATAAGCTATCGTAATGTTTCAACAACCCCGTTATAACAACTCCACCTAGAAGTACCCAGCTCACATCAACGAAGGACGTCAGGTCTGACTTTATAACGCAGTAATACTCTGTGAGGTTCAGCCATGTGGCCTTATTTTCTACAGGAAAACAATGTGAATTACTTTTCTTTCACTTGTAGTATTGTTATTTTCATTATCAATTAAACTGGCGATCATTTTCTCCATTAATCGATTAGTTGTTTGGTCCGTAAAGTGTCAGAAAATGGTGAAAAATGTTGATCACTGTTCCCCAAAGCCCAAGGTGACGTCCTCAAATGTCTTGTTTTGTCCACAACCCAAAGATATTCAGTTTACTGTCACAGAGGACGAAAGAAACCAGAAAATATTCACATTTGAGAAGCTGAAATCAGAGAATTTGGACACTCTTTTCTTACAAAATGACTCAAAATGATTGTTGAAAATAGCTGGCGATTAATTTAATAGTTGACAACTAATCAGTTAATCGATTAGTAGTTGCAGCTCTACATGACACTAACGTGGAGCATCTCAGGTGCAGGCGTCACACAAGCAGCACTCTGACATAACAGGACGCAGACTCGGTGTTGGGTTGCTGATCCTGCAGGACGCCAACATGCCTCTTTAGTTGTTTTACATAACGAGGAGACAGACACACAAGGGTTGGACAGGGTCAGAAACCACCTCTGTGAAGTTTAGTTACAGAACAAAGTGTTCTCAATGTGAAGTGGTGTGGTATTTTGTTTGGTTTTTTTTGGTCTGACAGGTGGGCAGGATGGGGGAGCGGGCCGTCAGCGGCCCCGTGGCTGCGATCTCTCCGGTGCAGCAGATGCTGGCTTCTGGCACTGGAGCCCTCCTCACATCTATTTTCGGTGAGATCATGGAAACAAACACTACAACTTGTGTCTGTACTTCTATAAATGTAATTCTTCTTTCCACAGTGTTTTATCTTGTGCACACACTTGGTTTATTGTCACCAAAGTAGGGCTGCAACTAACAATTATTTTCATTATCAAACACCAAAGTCTTGCACTCAGTTGCCAGTTTATCAGACACACCAAGCTAAAACTAATGCAGTCTAACACAACAGTCCTGCATTGAATCCTCCTTCATGAAGGTTTTAGTGCTCAGTTTTTTCAAGCCGTTTTAGAGACGTGAGGTAGAGAGACTCAGCTGTTGTTTGTTTGTTTGTTTTGTTCACAGTCACACCGCTGGACGTTGTGAAGATCAGGCTGCAGGCTCAGCAAACACCGTTCCACCAAGGTAGGACAAGGAGCTAGTCGTCTTCTTTGGTTTTAGATCATACATTAACTTGGGTAATGTATGATCAACTGATGGTTAACTTGGATGCCAAGTGTATCTTGATGCTTTTCTAACCGCACTACACCTGTAGCGCTGTTTCATCTCTGTGTTTCTTGTTGTGCTCTCTCTTTATCTGTCCTGCCTCCTGCTTCGTTTCATAGCTTTAGCCTGTGAATCAGCTCCGTGGGGTGGCGTCATCCGCCCTTCCAAGTGTGAGTATCTGACCTGCCGGCGCTGCATGCCCAAACTTGGCCACGATTTTAAAAAAAACAAAAACAAAAAAACACTGGTTCAGCATAACTTTCTGTGTGGGCACATGCTCGACTAACATACGTCTCTTGCCAATGAAAACAAAATAATTTTGCAGATGGATTCACGTGTTATCTGTCAGCTTAAATGTGCATGTTTTTGTTTCAGTCTTACTTGTTCAGTGGGTAAAATCTGTAGCAGGTTGTGAAATGATGCTTTTTTTAGTGTTTCTTTGAAACTTTTGTCAATAGTCTCTTAAAGCAGCCCTAAATAAACAGACAAAGTAAGCAGCCACAAGGACAGCCCTGATGTTATCTTCTGAGTGACTCTGTGGTCATTGCCACCACATGTATTATTAATCACCTTTCTCTCCTCTCTCGAGGATTGTATAACTCAGTTTAGAAAACATTAAAAACTTTACAGATCGAATCACATTGATATTCACATACTTGTTAACAAGAATGTTGTTTTTAGATTCTGAATTTTTAATCAATTATCTGGTGATTGCTGGGAATTTCTGCTGATGTTTTTCACTCTGCTGACCACTGGTTGTTGTCTCTCTCACAGGGAAGTGCTTCCTGTATTGTAATGGTCTGATGGATCACATCTATGTGTGTCAGAATGGAACCAGTTGCACCAGCTGGTACAAAACACCAACACATTTCAGTGGGACACTTGTGAGTACAAGTACAGCCTGCCGCAGTCTTCTTGCACACAAAATGAATCAGAATGTGTCAGATATGTTTGTTTGTTTGTGCCACAGGATGCTTTTGTGAAAATCACCCGACATGAAGGACTCAGGTCTTTGTGGAGTGGGCTACCACCAACACTGTGAGTGTCTAAACTCTCATCAAGATGATGTGGTTAGGCTGAGAAAGATATGGGTCTTACACTGATGTAAGTGGTCAAGAGCTGTTTTATTCTGATATTTAGTATTTTAGCATTGTTCTACTTTCAGTGTTTCCTTTTGTAAATGTAATATTTTCTCGACGGAAACCACATTTAGACTCCTTTTTAAAACAGGATGACCACCTCAACTATGCATTGGCAGAACAGCCAAATAAAAGCGTATAAAAACTGTTTACAATAAATCCACACACGTGCTTGAAACAGTTTTTTTCATGCCATGGAAATGACTCTGGTATTTTACCTCCACCAGTTATTTTCTGAATTAATTTACAAAATATCTTAAACAAAATTATTAGAGATACTGTCCCAAGAATTAGATTTTATTGTGGACTTTAGACTGACAAGGACAGAAGGAGCATCCATCTTAAGTGTTGAGTTATTTAATAAAAGGACAATATACAGAATATTCATATACCTGCAAACTGATACATTAGTCTGATATGAAAAACACACAGTGTACTCATTTGAAACCTTTGTTTATTTGTGTATGTGCAGGGTTATGGCTGTACCTGCCACCATCATCTACTTCACCTGCTACGACCAGCTGCGGGACTTCCTGAGATACGGTCTGGGTTTCCAGGGCAGCCACATCCCCCTTGTTGCTGGAGGTCTGGCCAGATGTAAGTCCATTAAAGCACGACAACACATGGATATCCTAACTATAATATGTTACTGGGTTTTTTACTTCTAACGTGTGTGTGTGTGTGTGTGTGTGTGTGTTGCAGTGGGGGCTGTGACAGTGATCAGCCCTCTGGAGCTGGTCAGGACCAAGATGCAGTCCCGTCGGCTGCCCTACAGCGAGCTGCGGGTCTGCATCCGCTCTGCTGTGGCTCAGGATGGCCTGCTCTCACTGTGGAGGGGCTGGGGGCCCACCGTTCTCAGAGACGTACCCTTCTCTGGTGAGAGCAGCACCCCAGAATGCAACATGATAATATTTAAATCTTAAATCTCATTTTTAGAGATAACAAATGCAAAATCGATCAAACATTCATCCCCCGTAGATTTGAAATGTGGCAGTGGTTCTCTTGACATCGTGTTACAGTTACGGTGGAAAACTATGTCTTATCCTCCATAGAAACTTGTCAAACACCTCCTGCAGCATATTTCACTCCTCTGGTGTTATTTAATATCTTCAGTATGTTTCAAACAGTCGTTCTTTCATCAGATCACAGCTATTGTTACGGTGTTGTTCTGTCTGCATTCTTGAAAACTAGTTGGAAACATAATTTTGAATCATAATTCAGGAACTTTTTTGATGGCACATTTTCACTAATCAAGTCAATTTTATTTATATAGCTTCAAATTTGCCTCAAGGGGCTTTACAATCTGTAAGGCATACAAGAGCTGTATCCTAAGACCCTGTATTCATATCAGGAAAAACTCCACAAACAACCCTTTTAACAGGAAGAGCAACCGATAATGAGATGGTACACTAAAAATGAGCAGTAATTTGTCACAGTACTGGTTATTAAGTGTAAGATGACTGCAGTGTGGAGCAAAGCAACCAACAAGCCGTTCCTGTTTGTGTGTATTTGCAGCTTTGTACTGGTTTAACTATGAACTGGTGAAGGCCCAGCTGTGTGAACAGTCCCGAATGACTCAGGCCAACTTCTCCATCAGCTTTACTGCAGGAGCCGTCTCTGGAGCTGTAAGTACTCGGCTTTAATGGAAAGACACGCCTGTCCTCCGTCCTTTACCGTACTCCAATTTCAACGTTTTCTCTTAATGATATCCTCATTTTAACTTAAAGTTATAATCTTGAAGATTTTCATTTAAATAAATGTCTGTTAAGTCACAATTTATCACCAAATGATGCAACACAGTGATTGAGCCGATGACCCACTGATGAAAGCCCATGGATTTGCAGTATCATGACCCGAGTGTCGGCAGCAGCTTTCCCGGAAAAATCACAAGCGGTGCAGAGTTAGGCTTTTAGGCTTTTAGGCTTTTAGGCCATTGGTGCCGCGAAAGACTACGAAATGAAAATCTTCGAGATTACAGCTTTAACATAGAAACACGGGACTTTTTTGCTGTTGTAGACCCAGAATCCCAAAGTAAAATCATTTAAGCTGCAGATTGTAAAATCAGTTTTCTCAGCAGCGAACTCTTTAGCTTCTGCACGCCGTCAGCAACATATGAAAAATAATTTTAAGCTCTGTAATTGGACGTTTCTTACTGAAATGCACCTTTGGGAGTCGTGGTTAACTTCTCGTCTTCTACTTCTTCTTATGTACACAGGCTTGTACTTTTGACTTCTAATCAAATAACAAGTGATTTTCTAACATAGTTGTCCATCTTTTGTACTGATGATTCAACCAGGACAGTTTCATCTCCATCTAAGTGCTGCAACAACATCGTCTATGGGAAAAATGAATGTGACTTTTACCTCTGAATCTAGGGGCGGCCAACACATCTCCTCCCTCTTCATGACTATATTATTCTACAGTTCTACAGACTGTAGCGTTAACATTTCATTAACATCCATCAGTAAGAGGAAGAAGCTGATAACCGAACGACTCGATGTAATCCGACTTATTTTCTGCTTGAACTCAAAGTGAGAAAGAATAAAATAATAAAATGTAGCCTCGAGAAATCTTAATGTTCGCTTTGATTAAGTGACTACAGGTAACTGTACTGTATAAAAATATCACCATGACTTCATAACACTTAAATATCTGATAACAAGGTTTCAGGTCCAACTCTGAACAATGAATGCATTGTCAGGGACCTGTTTAGAGAATCAGGCCAGGGACTGACCCACATTCACCGTGTTTCTTGTGCAATAATTAAGCAACCTCCCTCCTGATATGAATGGTTATCCTTCATTTACAGGTAATACCTAACAGTTTGAAGTGTAACCGTTGGCTGCACCTCTGTATCGTCCAGTATTTGACTGTTGTTGTGTGTCATGGTGTGTAGATTGCCGCAGTCCTGACGCTGCCTTTTGACGTGGTGAAGACACGGAGACAGATCCAGCTGGGAGAAATGGATTCTCTGGGAGGTTTGTACTTATACGTGTTGATGCAAGCAGATATGTGAAATGTGCTTATGTTTGTAGCATATTCTCAACTTATTCCCATTCCTCCTAGTTCCCTTAAAGAGAACCACGTCCACATGGCACATTATGAAGGAAATCTGGGCCGAGTTGGGCTACAGGGGCCTTTTTGCAGGTATGCACTTGTGCTGTCTTATGTTAAGTAAGAATACAATGTTTGCTTTGCTCCGAAAAAAGTGAAAACATGTGTATTTTCCTCAGGTTTCATGCCCAGGGTGATCAAAGTGGCCCCAGCCTGCGCTGTTATGATAAGCACCTATGAGTTTGGAAAGGCCTTCTTCCAAAAGATGAACCTTGACCGAGAGTGACCGGCATCCTGAAGGCTGCCTGTGGGGTGCTGGGTGTTTCTCAGTGGCACGGGATTGTTCACAGCAGCACATGCAGACATTATATATCAGGACAAAGTCTCCTCAGACAGAAGCTTGAGGAACAGCCGGGCCTGGATTTGAGACGAGGATTCGCCCACACGTCAAATCTACTTTCTTGAAATATTAGCACAGACTGTGATGAGACTTGAGACGCACACACATCCTTGAACTTAATAACGAGCTTGAACAACCAGCCTGGATACTGACAGATGCTCTTTGACCACAGACTTTATGTGTGTTGATTATTTGAGGGAACGTTTTATTGGTATCTTAAAAGGAGAACGTTTTTTTCAAAGCTTAAGGGAAAGGACTTGTAATCACCCACTCACCCACTGTGCAGGACAGTGGTGTAAGGTACAATGCTTGATGGGAAAATTCAAACCCTCTGAAAGGCTGCAGCTGCATCAGTACTTTAGCATGAGTCAGAGGAAAATGTTCTCATTCCCACATTTTGCATCGCCTGAGACCAACTGCATGGTGTTACAGCTCCAGTCAATACAGAATCCAGATACGCTAGTCCACCCTGCATTGCCCTGCGTTCCTGTGGCAGTAAAGCATGACATTTCTGACATCTGAGTAGATGAATGACAAAATCTGTTTCGTACGCTGATAGATGTGATCCTTTGTAGCACTTTACATTTGCAAGTCGAGTGCTGTGAAACAGAATAACTACAGGTTTTTATGTTTGTTGAATGTATGCCTCTTTGCTGTTCTTATAACAGGAGGAAAGTTGTATGAAACACAAGGCCTGATGGCTAAATTAATGCGAACCTTCTTGAAAGATATGTTTTCATGGGTGCATGAATTTAGCATTTTATGCTGTAATTATATTATATAAGTCATGAACATTTGAGCAGCCAGGTTCCCAAAAATCGGACAGATTTTGTTAAAGTTTGCCTCTTTAGGTCATGGGTCAAAGAAAACATAAAAAGGCTTATCAGACTTTCTCTGGTGATGAAATGATTTGAATTGCTTGCCTACAATAAACATGACATCAAAAGTTGTTACAACACTGGATCATAAAACAAAATATTGCTGCCTTAACCTGAAAGGTGTAAATGTGTGTCTTGTTTTTTTATGAATGAAATGGTAATAAATGTTAAGACAGCTTGAGTTTTATTCATATGTGTGATTTATTCCTTAAAGAGCTTGTAAATGACCACCATGGTTTAAAACAACAGTATATTAGTTATAACCGAGAAGGGGTATTTAATACAGGACATGAACAATAAAATATAATATACTACAAAACTAACACAACATTGTACGTTTTCTTCTATACACACACAAGTCCAGAGACAGTTTTACTATAAAGTGCACAATGAGATTGACTGAAACCACAGAAGAACTAAAATGCAAAAACAAAAATAACTAAATTATGTGAAATAGTTTTAAGTGTTTGAGAACAGAAATATTCCAGAAAATGTTACTGGCCAAAGACAAGTGGCTAAATCTCCTTTTGTGCTGTCCAAGTCAACAATGAAAAACTTTTTAATAATTAATATTTGTTTGATAATGTCACTGCACCTGAAATAATATAAAATAATGTTGTAATAATATAATAAAAATGTAACAGCGGCATCTAGTGGCTGCTGAGGTTAACACAGCTACAGGGTGAAATCTCGGGGGCGGGTCTTCTTTGAGGATAGTCTCGCTGAATCCCGCGATATTTGCTTGTGTATATATTGTCGGTTTGCCCCTCTGTAGGCCTCTTTGAATCGGATTGGAGACAAAATGGTGAGTTTGCTCTGCGAAGCAGCGACACTCTGGACGTGAATCTGCGTGTTATCTCAGACATCCGTCACATTTTACTTATTTTAGAGACTCAGATTGATTTAATATAAAGTTGTATTAATGTCTTCAACAGATTTCTGTGGTATTTCAGTCAAATATGTGAATTTTAGGGGCGCGTGTACAACTATACCGGCGAGTCAGGGTCCAAAATGGCAGCTTGATTTAGGCCGCTGCTTCTGATTTTCACAGTAACTGTTTATAAAACACTCCTTGTATATTAATTAGCGTTAGATAGATTTATGCTTTTTCTGGCTGCTGAAAACTGAAAGTTTAAGCGACGTGTCTGATTGAAACTACAGTTTTTTGACAGTCGACAACTGCTCATTTCAGGTAGTAAGCTAACCATGCTAACAGCGTGGTTACTGCAAATTATCGATCAGTAACATCGCTTTTGCTTTCAAATTAAATCTATACAATAACATCCACGACATCACCTTATATCAGGGACGTAATTATAGGCAGCTCTTGACCATCGTGGTTAGCTCAGTAGGATGGACGTGCTAACGTTTTCTTGTGTCCACAGTCCCACCGTAAGTTCTCGGCTCCACGCCACGGATCGCTGGGCTTCCTGCCCCGCAAGAGGAGTCGTCGTCACCGCGGTAAGGCCAAGAGTTTCCCCAAGGATGACCCCAGCAAGCCCGTGCACCTCACTGCCTTCCTGGGCTACAAGGCCGGCATGACTCACATCGTCCGTGAGGTGGACAGACCTGGATCAAGTGAGTGGAAGAAACTTTTCCTTTTTATGAATATTGGTGATGAACTTAGAGGTTATATATTAAGTGATTTATCAAGTATGGTGTTCTGCCTGTGATGAGACACTCGACGGGCGGACAGAATGGGTTTATACCCCTTGCTGAATGTCGAGCACTGAGCGCAGTCGATGCCAAGTTAACAAGTGCAGTTAGTACCCTGTAAGTTCAGAAGGTCTCTTCACAAATGAAAAGTTTGACTGTTAATTTGTTCCTCTGCAGAGGTGAACAAGAAGGAAGTGGTTGAGGCCGTGACCATTGTGGAGACACCTCCCATGATGGTGGTCGGCGTTGTGGGCTACGTCAACACCCCCCGCGGCCTGCGCTCCTTCAAGACCATCTTCGCCGAGCACGTCAGTGACGAGTGCAAGCGTCGGTTCTACAAGAACTGGTGAGACACTAAATGAAATATACCTGGCTGTAGTAAAGGTGCTTGAAGCAGATGTTAGTTGCACAGTGGAAATGAAACTGTTTTCACTGAGTGAGTCTAACATTACGGTGGCCCCTATGGCAGCTCCGCTCAGGTGCCGTGTGCCCTGATGAGCTCCGGGCTCCTCTGGCCAGTGGAAAGTGCTTCTTAGAAACTGTGCCATGAGCCGAAATCCTGATTAGCTGATACAGCCCCCCTTGTCCACACGGCGGGGAGGGCGAGCAGCTATGCACTGTGTTCTTCCGCTGGCCCTTCGGGGTTACGAAGGACCTGTGCCAACCTATGTCTCTACGCTGCGTGCTCTCAGGTACAAGTCCAAGAAGAAGGCTTTCACCAAGTACTGCAAGAAATGGCAGGATGATGAGGGCAAGAAGCAGCTGGAGAAGGACTTCGCTGCCATGAAGAAGTACTGCCAGGTCGTCCGTGTCATTGCCCACACACAGGTTAGTATGTTTATTAGATCCTTATTAGATAAGTTAGCTTTCTGCTTGTCTGTCAGTGATGAGACCAGGGATCTTGCGTCAGGCATGGCGCCCGACACATATGAGGATACCTTCCTTGCTGCCTTCCTTCTGAGACTACACAGCTAAAATTCACTGCACATCTTAAGTATGCTGTGGATGTTTTCGGTTCTGACCTGAGTTTTATTTGTGCAGATGCGTCTGCTGCCCCTGAGGCAGAAGAAGTCTCACCTGATGGAGGTGCAGCTGAACGGAGGCACCATCTCTGACAAGGTGGACTGGGCCCGGGAGAAGCTGGAGCAGGCTGTCCCCGTCAACACCGTTTTCACCCAGGACGAGATGATCGATGTCATTGGTGTCACCAAGGGTCACGGATACAAGGGTACGATCAGCTGCGAGCTTTAAGAGTATGTGAAGGCACATACAGGGTCATTAGCTGCAACAGTCTTGTATATCGTTTGATCAATATTTAGTCTGGACTCTGAACAAACTTGTCTTTTCCTTCTAGGTGTCACCAGCCGTTGGCACACAAAGAAGCTTCCCCGCAAAACCCATCGTGGTCTGCGTAAGGTGGCCTGTATCGGTGCCTGGCATCCTGCCCGTGTGGCTTTCTCCGTGGCCCGTGCCGGTCAGAAGGGTTACCACCACCGTACAGAGATCAACAAGAAGATCTACAAGATTGGCCAGGGCTACCACACCAAGGACGGAAAGCTGGTGAAGAACAACGCCTCCACTGAGTACGATCTGTCCAACAAGAGCATCAACCCCCTGGTAAGTGACGTTCATGCAGCCTGCACGGTTTTATCATCGTACCTGGAAGCAGAAGATGTGACTCGCCTCTTTTCTTCTTCTAAAGGGTGGATTCGTCCATTATGGAGAGGTGACCAATGACTTCGTCATGGTGAAGGGCTGCGTTGTCGGGACCAAGAAGAGGGTGCTGACTCTGCGCAAGGTGAGAACACAGTGCTATTCATCAGTTTTATATATTCTGACAAATTTTAGCAATGTCTTAAGAGACGAGGTCAGAAATGGTCAAATGCACGATGCTGTATGGGTGTAGTTTCTGACTGAAATTGGGGGAGAAATTAATGTAAATGTCTTCCTACATTCTACCAGGAAGATTAACTTGATCTATAGTGAACTTAAATCTAAATAGATCTTAGCTTTGTACCTGCAGCTACTGTTCTCAAACTTGAATTTGTTTCCTTTTTGTTTCTCTTCCAGTCTCTGCTGGTGCAGAGCAGCCGCCGTGCCTTGGAGAAGATCGACCTCAAGTTTATCGACACCACCTCCAAGTTCGGTCACGGCCGCTTCCAGACCGTGGAGGAAAAGAAGGCGTTCATGGTAAGACATACTGGAGCCCCTCTGTGCATCAAACTTCTTGTCCTGGTCTCTAAGATCTCTGACTATAGTCTGTATTACACACTTGTTCAGTATTCCCCCTTTTTTTAACAGAACTAATCCTCAAATGGGAAGCAGCACATGTTGAGCTAATGACACATTTAAAACACTGTAGACACTAATTGCACACAGCCAGATGTCCTTGTTGTCCTGCACTGTTCGTAACCTGGTTCAGTCTTCAGTATGAACTCTGGGTTCCATTCCAGTGCCATAGTGAGCCCCAGTGAGGCAGGGGAGCAGTGCCGTTTTGTGCTCGCTCCCTGTTCACTCTCTGGGAACACCGGCTGCTCTGAGCCAACACACACAGACTGCAGCAGGGTTTAAGTGTTGGCCTACAACTGATCGTCATGTTTCTCTTTTCCACAGGGACCACTCAAGAAGGACCGTATCACCAAGGAAGAGACTGCTTAAAGTCTCTGTCCAGAACCCACGTCTCTGCTGCGTTGACTGTCACCATCATTACTGTTCTGCAGAGTTATTTAATAAAAGTGAAAACCCAAACATGTCGGTGTCTATTAATGTGGTTTATTTATTGAAGCTTTTGATGTGTAGGCCTAACTCGACTCTTGGGTCACATGGGCTGATGAGACCAAGATGGGAGGAAATCTGTTAAGCTGGTCATCTTGTAGCTTGACTTGAGCATGGTAAACTTCTTTGGCAAAGGTAGTTAAGTAGGTACAAAAGGAATCAGAATAACTGTCAAATGTCCAAATTTTTAGAGCTGTTGGCTGAAATATGTGAAATACTTAAAATGTGGAGGACTAAGCTTTTGGTAGTGAAGTTATCGAAACCTTTACACTGCAGGGAAATCATTTTATCCAGTAGTGAAGGAAGTGAAAGTATTAATACCACTGAACTACAAGTAGCAGTCCTGCATTGAAAAAAGTAAAGTGTGAACATGTACTTAAAAGTATGAAAAGTGACTTCAAACAGGTCTTTATTACTAATTGGTGTTAGTATTTTAATGTTGAGGTGGAGCTAATTTGCAGATGTATGTAGGCTGCAAAGAATGCATTATAGATTAATCGGATTATTTTCTTGGTTAATCGATAAATACCCGTCACCATTACCAAGAGCCGAAGCGATGCCTTCAAATTGTTTTGCCCAGCCGTCTGCCAAACCCTTGAAATTATTTAGTTTACTGTTTAAGATGAGAGAAAGCAGCAAATCCTCACTTTTGAGAAGCTAGAAGGATGAAATGTTCATTTCTGCAGAAAATAACTAATTATCTGCCGGTCGGCTAATATCAGCTCTAATATTATATATGCTGTATATAACTATATAACTGCGTCACATTTTATAAACTCTTCATATGTTTTGTTTGTAAAATCTAAAGTCACTAGCTGTCAAATGTCATAATGTAAAAAGTACAATATTTCCCTCTGAACTTCAGTGGAGTACAAGTATGACGTAGCATGAAATAAAAATACTCAACAACAGTACAAGTACCTCAAGTTTGTACTGCAGTACAGTACTTGAGTAAAAGTACTTGGTTACGTCCCACCGCTGCTCTCTGAGCTTGTT
>NTHP01000473.1:234557-260442 GCA_003416845.1 Oplegnathus fasciatus
AAGTATGACGTAGCATGAAATAAAAATACTCAACAACAGTACAAGTACCTCAAGTTTGTACTGCAGTACAGTACTTGAGTAAAAGTACTTGGTTACGTCCCACCGCTGCTCTCTGAGCTTGTTTAACGTGATCAGCCTCTCAGTCCGGCCTCATGCGTTGCAGCTGAAAAGGTCGACATCATCTCATCTCAGCTGTGACGAGCAGCCACCTATGCAGAACTGATGGACAGCAAGACACTCGGTTTAGCTAACATTGCATGTTTTAACTGGCTATATGTGTCCTTGAGCTGTAAGGCTTGTATTCGGCTGACATCAGAACTCTAGCAGTCACAGGACAGTAATTAAGCCCCAACATCATCCATTCTGACTCATCACTGCCAAAACTAAAACCTCCACTTCAGCAGGTAATGAGGAAGACCCTGAGAGGGCTCTACAGGCCATTTAGAAGTCCTGCAAAACGCCTCCCTGAGACATCTCTGCATAATATTCAGCACTCTTAGCAGAAATGTGGATTTCCTGTAAGGATTTTCAAGGTCCCACCTACTTCCCATTAACCTGCAGTCGAGGGAGTTGAAGGACAATTGTTCTCTGTTGAGCAGCATTTCAAGAATTTGACATTTTCTCTACCAAAGCAGTTCTACGTTGAAGAGAAAATATCCTCTAAAGGACACTTACGATGAACTGAGCCCTGAGAAGACGGCCTGCTGTCCATGCAGAAGCAGCGGGAGGAAGGAGCGGGGTGAAGCCCTCTGTCACCGTGGCCAGAGGACAGTCATGGAGATGGCCCCGCTGTTACATAATAACCTCCAGAGGCTCTGACCCCTGCCCTGCTGCAGCACAAGCAGAGCTGCAGTTCAAAGCTCCCACACAGCTCTGCTTTACATAATGCCCTCTCTGCTAAATGTAACAGTTAACGGTCCAGAATTATGCCATTAATTGCTCCCTCTGTCCCGCTCAGGTGAGGTGAGGTGTCCCAGCCGGCGCTCTCTTTATGACCCCGTGCATCTGCTCGAACAGCATCTCTGTGCACTTTTCATAAAGGCCTGTCCGCACCATTCCACCCTATTAGTTCAGTCCTCCATCATCTCAAATGAGCTCTCGTCAGAGCCGGAGACGCGTGAAGAAGGGTCGAGTTCAGAAAGTCCTGAACGGGTGGGCGGCCGGACTCGCAGAAAGGAGGGCACGTTTGAGAAATTAGTAAATCAAATTTAAAGCCGATTCATGGCAATAATCGACGGTACATTATCAATAGTTACATTGTTTATTCAGCATAATAAATGCTGCCAAATAAACAACATTAAATATTCTAATGTGAAATAATATAAATTAATAGCTTCGATTAGCCAACAGCTATGGACCTTATTATGAAACACAAAGGCTCCTAATCCTCCTACATAGGAACAAGACACCCAGACTGAAAGAGAGGGTCTTTTTTCGTGATTTTGTTGCTATTTTGCACCTCATAGTGGTGGTTTTGCATTACTTTGTGATCATTTTGCGTCAATTTGTGGTCATTTTGCAGCTCTGTGGTTGTTTTGCTTCATTTTGTAGTAATTTAGCGTCAATTAGTGGTCCTTTTGCATCTTTTTGTGGTCATTTTGCGCCATTTTGTGGTTCTTACACGCCTCTTTGCGGCCGCTTGATTGACAAATACAAATGTTAACAGTCACTTCACACAGAGGTTCGTTCCAGGGGCCCTGGGCCTGCACCCAGTAGGCCCATTCAGTTATCCATCCATGATACTAACAAGCCAGCTACCTATCACTTTCTGACAGGGGGCGGCAGTGCCACCCCTGGCCACCCCTCTGGCCCTGTCCCTGATTAGTTCAGTCCTCCATCAACTCAAATGAGCTCTCCTCAGAGCCAGTACTATCTCTACTTTATATGACTGCATTTCTCTATGTGTGTGTGTGTGTTCCTGCAATGGAACCTCCAGTCCAGTCCTGAGGTAGCAGCTGTTGCTAGTGGGACAGCAGCCAGGTAACCAGGGTGCATGCTGGGACAGCAGAGAGGAGGGCCAAGCATTTGATTTATGTGAGCGTGTGAGAGTGTGTGCAGTTGCTTGTTCATGTAAGTAGGTGTGTGCATCTGTGTGTTGGTGTGTGTCTTGGCATCGTCGTCAGCCGGCTGGCACGGAGTCAGCGGCGGGCCGTCCTGCAGAGTGAGGGAAGTGACTGGGTGTTGCTGCGGCGTGGTGTCTGACAGGAGGGCAGACTGTCGGAGGGACGACCACACACTTAGGACCATTATTACACACGACGGAGGCCGCAGGCTGGGCCACTGCTGGTCCAACAGTGACTATCTGACTGCTGGACTACTGTTAGGATCCTTAATTCTGCCTGGACCGGGTGGAATTTAGTACTGCTACAATAATAATACAACAAAACTGAAAACCTGCTGTCTCAATCACCTTCTCACTATGAGCACTTGAGAGATTTCTGTATCCCCACACAGTTCTGATGAAGAAGATGAGTTTTACTCAAATAATATCTAAGGATGTTCTTTATCAAACTGTAGCTGTGATTGTTGCATATGAAGTCGTTAATATTCAACATTTGCTGGTTTGCTCCTAAAATATGAGGATTTGCTGCTTTCCTTTGTTTTGTATCAATGTAAATTGAGTATCTTTGGGTTTTGGACTCTGTCGGACAAAACAGGCAACTTTGAGTCGTCACCTTTGGGCTCTGGGACACTGTGATGGGCATTTTTCAGTGTTGTCTGAAAAGAATAATCAAAAGTTTAATCTGCAGATGCAATAATGAGTCATTAATGAAAATAATCCCTATTTGGAGCCCCAGTGGAAGTCTTATATTTGTACAAGGTGAAGTGAAATGCACCGCAGGTTGGTGCAGGGTGGAGGAGCTGGAGCTGATGCTTGCATTTATATATTTTCCATGGATGAAACCCCTTCAACATAAGGACGTGTTTTACAGCTTTTATTATTGCACACAATTCTTTTAGCTGGATTCCCAACAAGAGGGTGTAAAAAATATTAATTTCAGACTTTTTATTGTAGAACTGAGCAGGAGTCACAAATCATGATGTAAAGAGGTGGAAATCACTGACATTTCCTTCGTCCAGCGGGGTTTCTGAATGCGAAGAATTTCCATCCCTGTCCTCTGTGACACTGACTAAAGCTATATTTGATCACAAAAAAGACAGTAGTCCTCTTTAGCCGTGTGAAGGACAGTGAATCCGAGGGCCTGAGCGTTCCTCTTGGGCCTGCCAGACTGCAGCTCCTGCACCCCTGCACTGTGGCATCAGTATTCCAGGCCCGTTCATGGACACAGCGTTCCCTGAGCTGACGGAGGCAGCCCTGCACTCCGTCCCCCATCACACCACCAGAGGGCAGAGCACAGCGCTCCCTTTGCTTCACGCATCCCAGAGCACTTTGTGTGCTGTAGCCTACTTTGGTTCCTCCTCTTTATCTCTCTTTTTTTAAAAAAAAAAACTGCCCTCTATTCAGAGCTGGATTTAAAAGCTTCAGATGATTTGTAAAATAGCAGTGACACAGCTCACACTCCTCTGTGGTCCATATATTTTTTATTCAGGAAACGGTGAAGCTTCTTACTGCTTGTATCAGCAGTGGGGATGATGTGAATGTGTCATTTCAGACTATGTTTGCTCCAATGATTTTTTTTTTTTCTTTTTCAGTTGGTTGACCGTGCTTATAACTCTCGGTTGCCACTCAACTCTGCATGACCCAAAAATAACCCGGGGTGAGCGCAGTCAGCAACTGTTCTCTGGTCAGCACAAACAACAGGCCGCATCTCACACACACACACACACACACAGGCTTGCACATGCAGATTCGGTGTTTGCACGCACAGGAAACGGATAAACAATCCTCCGACAAAAATCCACACACACATTTCAGGTTGCATTTTGTCGCCAGAGCCGTAATTCACAGAGAGTGAATGTCGAACGCTGCAGTGACTTAAAGTTGGCGGCAGCTTCGGAGGCTTCGGGTGTCGCGCCCACACAGCTCCCATGGGTGCTTGCTTCTCTGTCCCAGAACGCTGTCCAGTAAAGTCAGAGAAAGGTCATTAGTCGGTTTGATGTGAGGTTATGTAACCTCGCAGCCTGCCAGAGACACAAAGCCAGGCTCGGGCAGAGAGAGTCAGTGTGTTTGCTCTTAATATTCCCAGCCAGGAGGAGACAGTGTGTTCAGGCCTCATCTCCTCACCCCGCCATCAACCCTGATACCTCCCCTCCAGTGACCCCACCCCAACATCCACCACCAGGCTGTTCCCCCACTTCTCTGATCACATAGCACTGCAGAGACACTTTGATCATCACAGCAGGAGTGGGAGAAAGAGAGGGGGAGGGAGGGAAAGAGTGAGTCAAAGGGAGGAGGGGGAGGAGAACGGGGGGGGTCAGATATTGGAGAGGACAGACCTGGGGATGAAGGCTAATTCTTCCCATCTTCTTGCACACACCGAACTGCAGATCTCAGGGCTCCTCCACTCACTTCAAGACCAAATTTAAGAACGTCTCAATGACTCTCAATGTCCTGTTTGCAGAGATTTAAGGACTCAAAATGAGATGTTTTGTCGAGTCAGACGCGTCAATTTTTGTTTTGTTTGTGGTGTTTTGTGTGAAATTCTGGTGAAATCATTAATTTGCTGCCTTAAACCCAAATTCTCCTCATTGTGTGAAGCGTTGAAGCATGCACGGACAGAAGAGCGCAGAGGTGCTGTGTAATGATGAGTTTGGGTGCTGTATCCCAATCAAAAAAAACAAACATTTTAAAGGATAATTATTACAATGTGGGTCTTATTTTTTGCAGCTTTAGACATCATTTCTAGTGATTCTGATCATTTTGAGGTGACTAAAGAAGTTGCTGAGATCCGGGAACACGGAGACACCGCAAAGTCTGACGGGGCATCAAACATGAGCAGTCAGAAGATCAGACATGTTGTAAACAAGCCAACAGTTTAGCCAGATAATCTAAACCCCTATTTGAAGGTAAAACTGAACTCCTTCATTGCACAGAAAAAGTATGTGTGCGCACAGGAAGTATATAAGTCAAAGCTGAACGAGAAAGTCAGTCTGAAAACTGAGATGGATGTTTACAACGGACAGTTTAGGTCAGAATTTCACCATTCAGCTTTACGGAGCTTTTTAGCATCTTTCAGCTCACTGCTGTGGTTTTACATCCCACACCTTTACTGTCACTCTCACCGCCCTCATAACGTCGTTTTTCGGACGCAGCATAGAACATAGTGGAGCATTTAGCAGCTAAAGAGGCAGATATTTCCCTCAGGAGTTGGCGGAGACCAAAAACTGAGCTAAAAGAGAGAGAATACTGGACTTACAATCATCAAGTGGACACAAACATGACTCCAAATAAACGATCATGTTGCCAACAAGTTCAACATATCAAATCATGTCAATGCTCGTGTTTCTTAGCCAAGATTTGAAGAAAGGGGAGTTAGAGAGGGGCGAGGTGACACACATTACACATCCACACATGCAAAAACACACAATAGAAGGCAAGAAGAGAGGTTTTCCCCTGTCCTCTCTCTTTCCTTTTTTTCGTCCTATTTCCAATAAATGACACTTTGTGCTCTCCAGCAAACAGAGCATGGAAATGTGGCCTCTGAGCATCGTGGAGCCACGCTCCGGCTGCATGGTGCAGCTGTGGGTGGAGCTATTGTTACGTTAGAGAGCTCCAGTGCTAATATCATTAGTATTAGCTCTGGAGCTCTCGCCCTGACCCTCCCTGACATCACTGTGCAGCGTCCAACTGTGTTAGCCTGCCAAGAAAAAAAAACAAAAAAAACCGCTTTGACTCTTCAAGGGCATGTCTCGCTTCCTCTGGATTCCACCTCCCCTCTGATGAGGAGCCAGAGGAGGAGGAGGAGGAGGAGGAGGAGGGTAGGTTTCTTCATCCCACACCTGCACAGTGAATCGACCTGTCAGGAGCTGGATGGAACGTAACACAGGTTAATGTCACTTGCACCTTTTAGTGCAGTGATTGTTCCATATTTTCAGACATATTTGCGTTGTTTTCCACCATTTCACACTCTAAACCAGCGGGTCTTAAACTGGGGTCCCAGCAAAAAGGAATGTTTTACATGAAGTTCACTGAACCCCGACACGGAAAAAGTGATTGTCCAATCAGCTTAGCACCGACAGGCCTGTCAACAGTGTGCATGGGGCATGTTACTATGTCACTAATTATTATGCAGGGTTACAAGTTTGAAAATACATTAAAGCACAAATCTAACCACTGTGTTCCTTATCTAAGTATGCTTTGCTATAGAAACATCCAAGAGGTATGTTAGCATGAAAATTTTAATAGATTTTTTATTTATAATACTTTAATATATTACTTAGATAGATAGATAGATAGATTACTTTATTCATCCCTGAAGGGAAATTCGGTAGGCTGTTGCTTAGGCTCTATTAGCTACTGACTTTTGACTGGGGCGTGTAAAGAAGCTTTAGCCTCAACCTTTTAGCATTATTTCATGTATGTGGCCATCATACACACATTTGAGATCATTTAACAGGCGTTTCATTTAAAAATAAATCAACTGGGAACATTAAAAAGTCAGCCTGGGACCGTGTTTTCAACCAACTCATGGAGTTTTAGCATTAACATTAGCTTACGCTAGATAGCTGTAACTGATAGCGACAGGTGTTATTTCAGCTGACAAAATCCGCGGTCATCGGCTACAAATGAGAAGCCTGCTTTGTTTAATTGTGTGTGAAATCAAAGACTCATTAATTACTAATAATTACTGTGAATTTTAAGTCATAAATCTGCCACCATTTTCACTGTGAACTACATATGTGCCAGAACAGAGACCAACAGCAACTTACCTAACTGTCAATTGGAAGAATTTCAAAGTAAAATCTGTATTATGTCCCAATGACCTGCAACCCCACATAATAAAGATTAATCAGTTCAAAACTAAATCAACAATTTAATCTCTGAAACCCGATGTGAGCCTATGAGGGGCCTGAGAACACCTGATGTTAAGATTTGATTTAAAAGGTTGACAACTCAGCTTCTCCCCAAATTAGAAAGGAGAGCTAAACTCGTCCTTGTCCAGGTCCAAGCCACAGCAAAATTCATGACGAGACATTGCGTTGAAAAAGTTATGAGAGAGAAATCGGAGAAAACAGAGAGACAAATGTGGAGGATATACCTAAGAGGTAAGGAGAGACAGAAAAAACGGACTTATTCATTCCTAAAACATATTAAAAATGTGACATTCAGACACCAAAGCCAGGTGCTGCTTTATGAGAAAGCCAGTATCTCTAAGCCTCCTCCCCAACACACACACACACACACTTTCTCTTTAATGTAATCCGGGCTTGTAAAATGACTTCTGCTTATGAATTCTGAATAAAGATGGCTATACATAAAAAAGCCCCATTCGTTTAGACTGCTACGTTGACATATTTTCCCCTCAAATTTATGGAGAGCGGCTTGTGTCAGTGAACTCAGATAATGGCAAATCAGGATCTCAGCACTTTTTCTAATAGAAACTTTTTTTCTCATATCCCTCTAAACTTGTCCAGAGCTCGGGGAAGCACATACTGTACATACTATCAAACTATTTATGCTGTGAATCCTTTTATTTTATTTATTTAGTCTTTTTTCTCGGAAGGACCTCTCTCTGCACTCAGCTCTCCTTCAACCGCACCGACATAAAACACACCTTGGTCCCGAAGAATGAACCCCTTTTGTCTCACAAATAGATTTGCTTTGTATATCGGCTTCAACAGCATATGTGAGCACCTCCTCACACACATACACACTCACAGCAGTATGTTTGGCCCTGAAAGCAATGCTTTTAGGGCGCTGGTGTAGAAAGGTGTTGGATGTTCTCTTTACAGGGAAGCTGCCGGTAGAATAAACCTGGGTGGTGTTATTGCGAACCTGTGTTTCTTTCTCAGGAATGTCCTAGAAAGATGCCATGACTGTCTGTGTCTTACATGCTGTTTTCTCCGAGGCTTTTAATCTCAAAGAGAAAGAGAGAGAGGAAAAAAAAAAAAGCTCACTGGCGTATAAAAGAGCTGTATTTGTGCAGCAGGAGTCAAAACTACCGTGTAGTTTCTTCTGAGGAAATCATAAATTGTTAGTTTGAGTTGCTTTATATTAAAAAGCAAGCTCATGAAGTGTCTTAAACTTGGTCTTATACTTGCATAATTGGCAGGAAGTTGAAGTAAAGATGTTTTCTGACTCTATTAATCCACTTACACTCATGTCAACATTGGGGTTTGTCGGGCATTTGAGGGCCAGTACTGATATTGTTGGCTTGCGACTCCCAGTGGTCGATCACAGCGCGTTATCACCGTTTTACAACAGCAGGCAGAGCACACAGGGTTTTATGTCTGACAACTCAGCTTTTTATTTTTATGGCTGTATAAAGGCTGATGTATGAAGGCTGATGCCAGTGTTTTGTGTCGATATTCAATGCCTGAAAAAATTGGCCATTTTGAAGCCTAAAACAGTCTCTAACAGCATTTCTTCACAGCTCACACACATTTGTACTGCTATTCTTGTGAGGACTCTTGCTGACATAATGCTTTCCCTACACCTAACCTTAAAGGCTTTCAATAGTGGTTGAAACCTCCTTCCCTCACACCTTTCCTATGTTGGAATTGGGGGAGGGCTATGTCTGAAATTGACAATCCATCAAACACCCTAACTTCATGTAGCAATTGGCCAGGTGAGAGGAGGTTTTAAATTATTCATACAAATACTTCTGTCTCTTTTCATGTGCACAAAAGAGTGCAACACCACGACATCTGTTATAACTGTCTGTTATCCTCATTTGCACGGCCGGCTTTTGGCCCAACTATCGAGTATGGCCATTTTTAACAGGTATAAACACCTTCGTACGACCGAAAACACTTCGTACTAACTGGTTAGGAAAAGACCAAGTTTGTATGACGTGTCGTCCGACCTCTTTGGAAGGCAAAACTGTTTATAGCAACTGTATATAGTAGTTTTGCTGTTCCAGCCACACTCGAAGGCGGGGTGGAAAGCCAGATACAGAGGATGAGATGCATTGAATCATTAAAATATGGGAGTACTGGCGCACACCTTCAGTCTCTCCTGGACAGAAATAGTTGTGTAGCCTAAAGTATGAAAAACAGCTTGAGAGAGAAGTTCATACCCGACCAGTCGCTGAATGAAGCGTGTGTCAGTGTTGGATTGCTGGTGTTGGAAAGTTACAGAAATCATCAGATGAAGCCCCACCCACCTCTGATGTCTGAAAGCAACCCCTCTGAAAGGGCAGAAGGTTTAAGACGCTGTTAGACCGTCTGAAAAACAGTTGGAGTATATTGCCACCTTAACCAACACAACTTCATGTCTAACCTCAACACCTACCGTTAACCTAAACTTAAGTCTAACCTTAATCCTAAAAAACTAGGTTCTTCTTCGAGCCGTTTTCAAACCTTTAAAGAAGTGAGAACCAGTTAAAATGTTAAAATGTTCTCACTCTAAACTGAAATTGATCCTCACATAGACAGAAGTGCAAGAACACACCCAGCCTCACACATAAACTACAACTTTACTTTGGAGGACACAGCATCGACATATATTTATTTCCTGGCGGTTTATCTTAATCTTAACCATAACCACTACATCCCCAGTCTAACCCTTACTTTAACCTTAACTTAGTTGCTTTTATAACCCTAAAACTAAGTCATAACCCCAAATAAAATGGTTTACCTTATGGGGACCTAATTATATGTCCCCATATGGGAGGTTGAGTCCCCACAATGTGATTAATACACACATACGTTCCCACGTCCTTTGATCCAGTCGTTCCTAACCTGAGGGTTGGGACCCTCCAAGAGGTCCCAAGATAAATCTGAGGGGTCCCAAGATGATTAAAGGGATAAGAATGAAAAACATATATTTTTATTACACACAATTATGTTTCCGCTCACCTCGGGAACAGCAGTCTCACATAACATTCTGAACTCAACGTCTGCTTACTAGCTTTTTTCGGAGCGTCTCATGGTCTTCATCTGCAAATGGAGTTAGCTGTCGTCACGTGATCTAAGTGTGAATCTTTGGTCATGTGATAACAGGTGAAACAGCTGAAGGACAAAACAGTTGAAGGACACTACAAAAACTGATGAAAGCTCTGAATAAAACAAGTAAGTGGACCTTGACTTCAGATTATTCTGTCAAAACTGTGTTTATTTTTTCTGGCTCTCTGAGATTTGCTCTTTTCTTGTAAGACACTGGCCTCTTAAAATCCTTCAAGTGAAACAATCTGAGACCAAAAGAACAACTATTTTGGTTGAAGTGCTCACAGCTCATGTCCACACTGAGGTCACAACCTGTGATAAAGGGTCACAAGTGGACATTGCTGCAATTTAAGGGTCTAGGAGCCAAAAAGGTAGGGAACTACTGCTCTACTTTACAGCCTACCACGAAGACAAATAATACACTTTCAGGCCCAGTTCAGTTTTTTTGCTGTCCGTAAAAATGAAACAGCATTGCAGATATGATGATGTGACAGACAGACAAGTGTTAGTGCTGAAAACTGACAAACAAGAGGGTGTTATAAGGTAAAGTGTGTTAGAGACACGCAGTGAAACATGGTGATTTGTTCCCCCTAGGGTTCGTATTTTATTCATCAGGACTTGATGCATCCAAGTATAGGATCATTCGGTTTTGGCACCTTTAAAGATTTCATTTTCAATTTGAACAACACATTAAAAATCAAAAGAAACAAAGAAATGACTAAGGCTGTGTGAGTTTTAAAAATAAAATACATACATACATATATTTATATATTTATAAAGAAATCAACCAAACCATTTAAAAAAGCAGTTTTGTTCAATGTAGATTGTTTGGTTTGTCTCACAAAAGCAATAAGATAAAATGAACTAAATAAATAAAAAAGAAAACATAAGAAAAATACACATGAAAACATTAATACTTTAAACTTTAGCGTCTTTGCTTTTTTTCCCCTTATAATTATTAACCTTTAAAACTTAAGTTTCTCAAGAGCAGATTTGCTGTAATTTTATAGCATGCATTTAATTTCTGAAATTGTGAGTCACTTAGCTTCTCTTGTACTATTTCATATTTAACTTGTTTTTATTTTTGTGTTTGGCGTCCTCTTCTTTTCCTTCCCCTCTGCTCCTTCCTTTTTATTTTGTAGAAGTCGTGTTTGGAGTCTTTGCGTTGTGAACTTTGACCCCATGTGTTGGCTCTTTCTGTTAAGGGGTTCGACTCTCCCGTTACGACCCCCCCAAAAAAGAAAGCGAACAGGGACTGAGAAAAAGACGAGAAGGTTCTATTAAAAGAATAGATATTATTCTACTGTTGACCGTCTGCATCTGCCTCTGGTGGCATCAGTCGCTGTGTACTGCTGCTGCCTAAAGGACCTTCTCGTGTTCTCAACCTTCAAATGAACAGATACTAAAAGAGTCTTTTCTCATCTTACCAACAGCACTTGGTTTAGTTAACTTGTTTTTTTTTCTTTTTTGCTTCGGTAAAGTCTGTAACTCTTGATTATTAACGTAATAATTTATTTATAAAAGTAATACATATATATAGTACCTTTGTTAGAGATTACAGATTGGGCTAATTCTTACTGAATCCCAAGCTGTAACAATTCACAGTTTTAATGCAAAAAATGAACAAATGAGTCAATAAATAAAAGAGGTGTATATCTGAGCGGTGGGCTGGCTGAGGGGGAGCTTGACCTGTTGCTCCAACCAAACTTGTGGGGCAAAACTGTCAAACCAAAGGGCCATGAAATCATGAAATCAATTCTTTATCTCATAAATGCCCACCCCCTCCCACCCTCCCTTTCAGTGCCCCAAACCTCATAAACAAACCCTGCGCAAAAAATGACAGATCTCACTCTCTCTGGACTACCTGACCCATTCTCACTGTTCTGCCATTCAATCCAGGAACACAGCAGACTTGTTGAATCTCTCTCAACAATGGTAATGGAAAAGTCATGCAGCTGAACAAAAAGAACAAATGTCTATAAACATGGAAATCCATCTTCTCCTGGGGCGTACTGCACCCACAGGGGTTCCCGTGTCTCCTGGTCTCCGCTCTCCGCCGGGGTGGCCTGGCCTGTGTCGACTCCCTCATACCGGCGTGGTGCGGCGGTTCGCTGTGTTGGTGTGGCTCGAGTCTTTCAGGTCCTTCTGGATGCAGTTGTGGACTTGCAGGAAGTTGTGGTCCCTCTCAGAGTTGTAGGTGGCGGTGGGCGTGCCGGAGGACTTGAGGGTGTCCCGGGGCAGCGTGTACATGGAGATCTCCGTGGATGGCAGCGCGCTGAAGCCCTTGAGGCCCACCGGCGAGGTGTCGCGGGAGTGTGACGGGTCTGTGGAGCGGGAGGAGGAGCGCGAGCGACGTCTGTAGCGGTAGCGATAGCTGGGGATTCGCGTTATGGCCGAGCCTTGGAGGTAGTCGGCTGCGCGCGCCCCTATTCGGAGCTGTCGATGGCGGTCGATGAACATGTGCACGGCCAAGACCCCCACCATCTCAGCCATGATGAAGGAGAGGGCACCGAAGTAGAAGGACCAGCCGTAAGAGTAGCTGTTCTTCTTGGAGTCGCTTTTCGAAGGGTCCCCCGCGTTGGCTGATATGTACACGATGATCCCGATGATGTTGCTCAGGCCTGAAGGATCGGGAGGTGCAGGATGGGCGCCGCACAACAGGAGAGGGGTGGGTTATGGGTAATGGGTTCATGGGGGAGAGGACAAAGAAAAGAAGAAAAGAAGACACAAAGTATCAGTCCGGATGAGCTCATAGGCCGAGTTATTCTGAGTGTATGCTTAACTTAATGTGCAGTATCATACCAACTATGTTTAGAGCGCTGATTCATGCACTGTACACGGTGTACTAATCCTGTCCAACTCTCCATCCAACATGACTGATCTTAGACTCCCAATCTTTGCCCTTGCAGCAAGAAACAAGGTGGCTTCAGGTCTTGATGCAGATCATTTGGGACAGAGTATAACGTACTCCACGGTGGAGCTGTGTTCTGTCATCATATATCCACATATATATACTTTGACTTGTTAGTTTAGTCACACACGGAGAAACGCTTGACATGGTATATCTGGGAAGATGGATCGTAGGGAAAGTGTGTCAGGGACACCATATTTTTAGAGATGAGTCCCAATGGGTGGCTTTTAGCCCAGCAACAGGAGCAAGAGAAAAGAAAAGAGGACAAAAGACGGAAGAATAGAAGAAGCGACTTGTAGCTGCAGTACAAGAGACGACCAACGGCCCAAGACAGACATGGCCTTTTGAATTTATGGTGTATAATGCTGACAAATATGCTTATTCACTTTCTGGCAGAGTGTTAGATGAGAGGATTGTTACCACTCTCATGTCTGTACTTTAAATATAAAGCTACAACCAGCAGCTGGTTAGCTTAGCTTAGCACAAAGACAGGAAAAAGGGGGAAACACAATCTGCCTACCAGTACCTCTAAACTGCAATTTTTCTTTGGATTAAACAAAATATAATGTGTTAATTAGTGAGATTTAGAGGTGTTGGTAGGTGGATTTTGTTACCTTTGGACAGAGCCAGGCTAGCTGTTTCCCACTGTTTCCAGTCTTTGTGCTAAGCTAAGCTAACAGGTTGCTGGCTGCATATATAGTGGAAAGACATGAGGGTGGTATCAACGGATTTATAAAGTTACTAAATTCACCATTAATAAAGTAATGAGAAAATTAAACTTTCCATCGGTTTTATTTGGAACAACAGGGATAAACAATAATGTAATTTTTACATCATTGCACCTCTTTTTCCAGCCAGAAATCACATAATGCTCAATTTGTACAGCATGAACCAAACTTTTACGTACATATATCACTTATCTTCATCTATGTTGATGTTACTTTTTATTGTTTATATTTATATTTTCAAACAAAATTACACATTAATATTTTTCTTGTTGTACCAATAGAGCAGGGGGATTTGTAATTTCCAGCATCCTGGGTAAGAAACAGAGTCGTGACTTGAGAAACGGGATGAAAATCTTTTTTACTGCTCAGTGGACAAAATATTTTTTCACCAAGATGGTTGGAAGAGTCTTTGAGGGTTCTGGAAATACCTTGAAAACAGCGGTAAGTGCTGTTAAACGAACATCTGGGTTTTTATTTTCCACAAAATTGGATACTTCTATCTGTAACTTTAATGTAATGATACCACATACAAACTGGGGCTAGTATGTACTCTACATGTATGAAGGAAATAGAAATTAAGTGGTAATACAAGGATTGCATAGGCATCCATCAATGGAGCTTATCTAGGCTCAGTTCAATGTTCAGTATCCATTAAATCTTCATGGGGAGACATAGAAAGGCATCCATGACCTTGACGGGAAAAATAGGAAAATTCCTTGAAAAGCAAACTATATTTTTAATTATTACCACTGATACAGTGAAAGGCTTTTATTGTGAAACTGCTGCAGGAAGCAGTCACGGAGGTCAGTGACTGTGATAAGTCATTGTTCAATAAAGACTGGTCTAATTCAAAGACACATTTGTAGAAAGAGGTGCTTGCACACAAAATAATCCCTCCCCTCCCGTCTTATGTTGTGGGTGTTCGACTCACCTGCAGACACAAAGAAGATCCCTGCGCTGAGGATGATGTTGTGGCGCGACTTGTAGAACTCACTGGCAGCTATACACAGGCCTCCCATGAAGAGCAGGATGACACTGAGGATGGGGAAGATGCTGGAGGCTCGCACCGCACCTGGAAATCAGGCGGAGGACAGCGGCAAAGAAAGAAGGGGGAAGGAGGCGAAAGGGAGAATGGGATGTGATTTGGTGTTCACACAGAGAGGAGAACAGCCAAAGGGGCAACAGAGAAAGAAAGAGGGGGAAATGGCAGCGGCGAGAGCGGGGATGAAACAAGTGACGAGTATAAAGCAGAGGGAGCGAGAAACAAAGAGGGAAAAGCACATTAGAATCCATTTCAGCATCTGCTCCTTGTGTGTGAGCACATCCTAATCAACACCCCATCAGGCCTGTGAAAGACTCCATCAACACTGTCTAGTGAGTGTGTATCCCCACAGTGAGCCTGTTATCCAACCTTATGTAATCACACCGCTTGACTCTCCCTCTCCCTCTCTCTCAGCACACTTCTCCGCAGACCACAGAGCTAACTGGCTGCTTTATGTAGCATCATGTGAATGGCAGTCAACAAAAGTGCTACGGGGCTCTGGCACGCATATCAGCCAGGCCGCAGTGCAGAGGGATGTAGCCCGCGTCCTTGAAACAAAACAGCGTCCTTGCAGCTAATTATCAAGAAGCAAAAACTGGAAGAGGGATATGATACTTTTGAGGTCAAGCCAGGGTTCGCCCTTAGGTGTCAGGTAAAATTAGAGTCAAATTGGAGTTGGGGAAGCAGCTGTTGTTTGAGTCATGCAGGGAAAACAATGAGGAAGTCTCCCAAACCTGTCCTTTTTTTCCAGTCACCTCCTGCCATCCTTTCGTACTTTACCTCCCCCCATCCCTCCCCCTCTCTCCTGTTTAACATGCGCACTTAAAACTTTCATCAGGCTGGTTAAATTTTCACCACTTCACCTCATCTCCCCACGTGGCTGCCGCTTCAGCACTTTCCCAGCTTCTCCCCAAAGTGCTGACGCCGAGCTGGGTGGCTCTGTGCTGAACTCGGCCGCCTGCACCTCCACGGGGACCCGCCGGGGCTCCTGGCGGCCCATCTGCCTGCATACCTGCTGCCATTCATCGCTCCCCTCCCCCCACACACCCTTCTCTCTAACAGGGATTTGCTTATCCCCTACCCCTAAACACCCTAAGGCTTTGCTGTGCCCGGCCGGCTCAGCGGGAAAGCCACCCTCAGCCCACAGGCGGGCTGATAGGCAGCAGTCAACAGCTGCAGTGGAGGAGAGCGCCAAGCGGTGGCCACGGCTGGCTGGACGCTCATCGCTCACCCTCCACTGGGCTCTCAACAGTAACTACAGCAAGACGAGGCTCTGTGTGCGGACGCTGCTTCATACTGTTGCACACCCAAATCTACTGAAACAGGTTGTGTAAGGCTCATTAACAAAACAACAGAGACTCACAATCCACTGCACTGATTGGCTGAGCCCATCCTGTCATTGACATACCATATATAAACATGATATCTAGCAATGTACAATGTTTGATGCTGAATATTATTTTTTCCAGTTATGACCAAAGAGCAGTTCAGAATGGTTTCAATAGTGCAATTTTGTGGAGAGGTAGAGCAGGTCGGGGTTCGTGGTTCGATCCGAGGCGTCCTTGAGTAAAACACCGAATTGTTTCCGATGGGAAGGCCGGTGCCGTGCATGACGGCTCCGCCTCCATCACGGTGTGTGAATAGGTGAATCAGAGGCTAATTGTAAAGCGCTTTGTCCGTTAAGGTAGAAAAGCAGTACACAAGTGCAGTGCATTTATCATCCATCACATCAGCAAACTGTTAAACAGCTTGGTGGCTCGGTCAAGCGTCATGCTTTTACCCAAGCACTTAAATGTTTCTGATGACGAAAAGACGAAATGATTGTTGTTTTTCTATAACATCCACTTTAAATACAGCCTGCTGCAGCCATGTTGAAACATGAAATGTGAAAATGAAATGAGGATTTACAGCGATTCTGGTGAAAATGAGAAACCGAGACATTAGTTTGTAAATGTAGTCAGATATCTGCCAGTTAGTATCATCCACCTCTGAATTCATGGTGTTTACTGTTTCAAGATCCCCTCCAGACATGTCTGACAACATTTAAAAATACTCTGCACTGAACAATAATTTAGATCTGATTTTTTTCCACAAAAAAGTTTAATGAAATCAACAGATGAATGTGAAAACAGCCTTCTAGTGTCAAACTCTGCACTTAAATCATTCTGCACGGTGAAGCTCAGACATCAAACAGAAAGAAAGACATTTTTTAGTGGACGGGACTTTAATGGATCAACATACTATTTGACATGACGCGATTCTGAAGCGATTCTTATGTGACTTCTTGCTCATGTGTTGTTCAGATTAGTGTCCCATGATGATCTAAACGCTGTTTCAGATGCATTCACAGCATTAAGACAGCAGGGAAGGAAAAATAGACATATATGAAGGCTACAGAGATCCTCCTCTCACTTACAGAGCAGAGGAGGAGGCACATTATGTTCACAGGTTTCATATTCTGTATATTCACCTGAGGTGTGAAATTTGAATTACAGACTATACATTTGTTTTTGGGCGTGATGTGAAATGGTCTCAAGGACAGTGACATCAATCTGTTTGTCCAGCATTCGGTCTAGGTATTTCAACAACTACTGGCCAGATTGTCATGAAATTTCATACTGTTTGCGGTCCCCAGAGGCAGAACTCTAATGATTTTGGTGATCCCCCTGACCTTTCTGCTTGAGCCACCATCAGGCCAAAACTTTTCACTTGTACACAGGAAATATCAAAATCTAATGGGCAGATTGTCATGAAATTTAAAAACACATTGGGGCCACTTGAGCATGGAAGAGAAAAGACAAATTAATATATTTATCTATCAATTATAAAAAAAAACAACAGCATACAACATTCAATAAATAAATAATCTAAAATAGATTAATGAATACCTAAATAGATAATGGAATTTCGAAATGCAGTTTTTAAAAGAGAAATAAATGACTGAATTCACAACCTGAATTAAGAGTTCAGTTTTTAATAAAAGGCAACTTCCTTTTCCATTTGCATTTCCATATTCTCACTGATTTTGCTTTTGTTTTTTTAAATTTACACTTTTGGGCCTTGCGCTGGCAAAAAAAAAGTGCAAATCAGTCTTAACTGGAAGCCCCCCGTCATGTCTGGGACTCGTGGTTTTCACAGTAAAAGCTCTGCTGTGTGGGTTATGATTAAATAACGTTCGTCTGACTGGTGTTCATCATTTTATTTGATGTATTTGTTGATTGTTATATGTTGTTTTTTATAAAACCCTTTTAATTCGACCTATTTATTAATGGATTAATTAATTAATGTGTTCATTTGTTTTAGAATCGGATTAGATATCAATTAATTGAATGGTTTACAACTATTACCATGACACTTGTGGTCCTCCATACTTGTGTAGCTTGAGACTTTTTCTTTTAGTGTTACTATTTAAATGACCTGTAATGTGGTTAAAGGACAGCAGGTAAGGAATGTTGTGATGATTAATATATAAATTATCTATTCTATCTTCACATTTGTGTGTTTTTTGTGTATAAATCATTCAAGCTTGACTCAATCAAAAATAGAGGACCGAAGCTATCTTTTTATAATAATAGGATGGAAATCACCAGCGAGCACCTTTATGAATGTGGTTTTGACCCGACACTGTAATGTCTCTGCTCCCTGTCCCGCCTGCATCCATCATGCCATCATTCAACATCATGATGTGCTTATCACTGTCTTTAACCTTGCCTGAAACAGCCCGGCGACTGAGCTCCAATCTGTGTGATGAAGAAGACTTTAATGCCGTTATTCACCATCTTCCATTTTTCTTTCATCTGTCTACTGCACACAGTCATCTCGCCGTCTTCGTCACCCAGCAAACGTCCCACGTCTCATCTTTTCTTTCTCTCTTTTCCATCTCTCTCTCTCATTTAATTTGCACTCAGTCAAAGCACAAGACCATTTGAAAGATAAAGCGACGTCTCGTCTCGCCCTCCCCTCCCCTCGTCTTTCTCTGTTCCCCACCCCCCCCACTTGTCTCCTTGCGCGACCAGAGGGGATTGTGGGGTTTAGGGTTACCGTTGAGGTGGGTTGATTAAATATTAAGTTGTCCTGAGAGTTGACCCTGCTCCTGTGTCCCGCTCTAAATGCATCGCTCTTCCTAAATTCCTCCCGTCTCTGCCTCCATCCCTCCATCCTGTTAACCCTGAAGATATTGACACGGCCGTTCACAGCACATTACCTGAGAGAGGGCACCGGGGCTCTTTTTCATCCATCAGCTTCATTTGCAGAGACAAAAGAGGGATAGAGGGCCAGCCAAATTTATTGATTGTTGACACTGAGGCTGTTTAATAGTGCGGGATCTCAAGGTGACACGAAAGTTTAAGAAACCTCAGAGAGGCAAAGGAGAGAAAAGGGTGAAAACTGTTCAACTTTAACACGCTCGCTCATCTGGATCATGAAGGTTTAGTAGTATAAACATGTCATTCCTTTTTATTTCACTTAGCAGCTGGCATTCATGGGCTTTGTTTTATTCACAAAATCTGATCTCACCATGGTCATCATTTAGCCAAAAAATATAAATGGGAACAGTTTTGTCCATTTTGGTCCAAACTAACAGATGTATGTTTTAGTTCCTAAAGCTGTTGCTAAGCCTTTACAATATTACACAGCCTCATGCACTTCATGTAAAATATTTGTGGCTCTGATCAACATCTTGCTGGAGACTGTGTTTCATATAGAAGCAAATAAAGATTTGAATCTTGTAAGCTACTGAAAACCTGATTGTGAAATTTAATCACTACTGAATACATAAAGTTTATAGCGCTGAAATATTTTACTTTGAAAAACCATCTGTCTCACTTTATGCGGTCTGAATTCTCCTCCATTTTTGACAAATCCGGATAGAAAATATCCAATAACCAAGTACCCAATATTCAAAAACTATATTCAAATTGCTCAAATTGAATATTTCTTAATTCAGATCTAAAAATTCAAGTCAAAAAACCTGGTTGCTCAAATTGGCTTGGTCAAACTCAGACACTAAAATTTAAGATATTAAATTCAAAGCTGAACATCTGGGATACCAAGAATAAGCTTTTAAGCCTGAAGGGAATGAATCAGACTTATAAGATTAAAATCTTTATGGCCATCATTTGCTTCCATAGTTTCACCTTCCCAAAGTCAGCCCTACAGTCAGATACAGAAATAACCACAAAGCTATCAAAGCTTCCCTCTGTTGAAAGAGAATTATGCTATACATGAAACAATAAGTAATCAATGTTTGTTATTACTGAAGATATTTGCTGGTTGGCTAACCAAACAGATGGCTTGGTTAGCCAACTGGTTGCTCAGGAGGTGATCCCTGTTCAGTTAGCAAAAAGAGCTAATCCCTGGGCTACTTCCTGTGTTTTTGTCAGACTCTGAGACAAATGATTTCTGTAAACTTTATTTGGAAAGATTCAGAGGTTTGTGCTGCTTGCCTCCATAAACACTGTTTTGTCGACCCTGCAGTTTAGGGGTAAGACCATATTAAGACCATAGACTGTATATAAAGATGGACGACATGACAGCTCCCCAAAAGTGAAGCCAAAACATCTCGATTGCCCGCTGGTGGCTGGTCCCAGTATAGGTCATAAGTCCCGCCCCCTCCATGTTAGCAGATGGGACATGGACCAAACTAAAATCAAAGTACGCTCTAAATAAATGTTTCCCAAAGCTGGTTTCTGTCATGTTAGGTAGTTCTTGTCACGCTAATGTTTGTTCAAGTGTGTTTTTAATTAGTAATTTGATGCTATAAAAACGTGGGGTGACGTCATGATTGACAGCTGTCAATCACAGTGAAGTATTCGCGGAGGCACCTGCAGACTTCTTTGGGAATTGTACGTTGGTAGGAACATCGAGGGAAGAAGTAACTGTAACTTTATCAGGTGATCGTTAGTTAGCAGTAACTAATTATTGATTACCAATCCAGTGTATGGGCGGGACCTTGATACCGTGGCTCCTTCCCCGATTACTACTGCGCAGACTGACGTCGCCAGCACAAGATGGCAGCGCCTGTATCTGGGATATTTTGGCTTCACTTTTGTACAGTGGGAGAAAGTGGAGACACGCCATCCATCTTTATATACAGTCTGTGGTCCAAATAGGCCAGCGGACTCTCTGAAGGTCAAGCACCAAAAGCACCCAAAGCATGTCATTTTCAACAATTTTACAGTTTAAAGTTTGCGTCCGACTGGGGACCTTTGTCGCATCTTTCACCCTCATTTCCGGTCATCTCTGTCTGTAATAAAGGCTAATGTCCAAAAATACTTTAAAAAAACATTATTTTGCCAGAGATGCGTTTCCCTGTACTTTACAACAGAGGTGGCGAGTTATTATGATCAATTAGTCAGAACGACCACAGTCATGAGACCCAGGCTGAAAAATACTGGAATGTTTCCTTAAAGTCTGTCAAACTTGCAAAACCTAAAGCTGCAAAACAAATATTATTATTATTGTATGTTTAATCTGTTTTTTGTTCATTCATTGTTTCTATAGGGTTCTAACGCATGCAGAGTTTCTCCTCCTACTAAACAGAGGTGCTGGATGCCCTGAACGGTTAATACTAAATTACTTTCAATAGACCCATTATAGTCTAAACATTTTCTCCCAATAAGTAATAAATGTGAGTGAAAACACTGAACAATTTTCAGTAAAAAGTGGTCACCCTTTAAGAAGAAAGTTGACTAGTGGCACCTTGAAAAGCCCATATTATTTGAACCCTTCTTCAAACCACATTATATCCAAAGATATAAGAACTCGGTACGGCAGCTGGTCTCTACAGAACAAGTGCCTCAGGTCTGGAGTTTCTGAGAAGTCTTGAAAGCAATGATAGGGCTTGTGATGTTGGAGCTTTCCAGGGCAAGAGGATCCAGCTCATTTGCATGGCTTCGAGGATCGGCTGGCCTGCAGTGCTCCTCCAGTCCTATGCATTCTCTGTATTAACATCCATGTTTAGCGGCACACTGAAAAGTGAAGTGACCTTCACAGTGACCTCCGAGCATGCACTGTGCTTTTCCCTGGGATCGGGCTCCAGTTTTTTGCCCCTGGGTCTGGCTGTCCATGCTCTACCTCAGAAGAAAAGGCTGAAGTCCCTGCAGATTTTTCATGTCAGGATGCACTCTGTTCTCATGCGTAACACTGAGTGTGTCAGTGTTCACATCGCGTACGTACAAAGCTCACATAGCCGAGTCTCTGAGCAGCTTGTTGCCTGCAGTGACGGCCGACGATGGGAATTGTTGGAGGAAGACGGGACAATAACTATGCCCCACGGCAGTGAGGCTGCTTCTATCAGAGAGGCCAAAATCAATCCTTCCTCACCACATTCTGGAGGTTTCACATCTTCACTTTCCATCTTTTAAGGATCGGCTGAGCCCCTGTCAAAGTTTTGGATCCTGCCTGGAGGGATGTTTAAGCACAGCAGCACCCCGGGGGGAGGCAGGCAGAAAGACTGACAGGCTGACAGATAGACAGGGACTAGTCCCTGCTGTGGACGGCTCAGTGCAGAAAAAAAGGACAGGTCCATGATACACCATGTTTAACAGTCCTGCACAGAGTGAGACAAATAGATTGATTTGGTGATATATGGAGCTGATGTTGACCTTCTATTATACATTAGCTATTGGCTAATAATGTCAGCCACCTCTGACATATTGAGGGTTTCTTACTGATCAGACGCACGCAAAAACTCACACAAAAACCTGTGACTGTTTTGTTCATTTTACTTGTTTCAGCTGACTTAAATAGTAAAATAAATGACAGATGATGCCAATTAAAAGCCAAAGAAAGCCTTCAAAAACTTTGTGATCCAACTTTAGTCTTGTAGAGGGTGATGCTTTGTATACAGCCGGTATAAGACTGAATTACCATTGTATTTCATCAGCATTTTCTCTGTGATACCTGACAAATGGCGATTCTCTCAACCAGGATGACATTATTGTGTCAAAGGACTGCTGGGATGGTTACCATCCTGGAACTAAATGACTAAATATGTATGTTTATAATTAAAGTCAACTTTTAAGTAAAAGTACTATTGTAAAAATTAAATCGGCCCCTGTGACTGATGTATTATATATGGCATTATTAGATTGTTAATACTGATGCTTCAACGCATAAGAAGTATTTCACTGTTGTAGCTCAACGAGCTGCAGCTAGTTTTCATTACTTTATATAAATAATTGTGCCAAGTTAGGGCTAAAAGATAAAAAAAAACCTTTCAAACTTTATTTATGGCCCAACTTCAGTCTTGTCATGTGTGATTATTTCTAGACATTTGATAAAAGACTGAATTACCAAGTCATTACATCATCATTTTCTCAAACTGAATAAAAGCAGCTGTGATACTCATTAACTGTACATATGTTACAACTTGACAGCTTATAGAGGAGGGCCAGTGAAAGGTGACAGAGTGCTGCTGGGATGGCTTCAGTCCTGGGAAAAGAACTGTGGCGACTCTCCTGTGTGGTAGAAAGACTGTCAATCTCCGGCTGCTGGAAAACAACGACCCCGTCCAAATGAAAGCTTTGACCTCCGTGCTAATAGCTAATGACAGCGGCGACCTCCGCAGCGTCTTGTGTTTCTGAAGCCCTCGCCTCGGCCCACATGAAAGGATGCTCTAGGGAGCCCTGTGATTAGCCCTGAGGTCGCCGTTTTGATTTGGGTCAAGGTCATGATCACAGAGAGCGGCGCATCTTCTGTTTCTTCCCCCACGAGACCCACACTCATGTGACACTAGTACTCCAAGTAAATTGATCACACATTTTTACTGTTTTTGTCACATACTTTTTAAAAGTGTGTGCGAGATAAGAGAAAACTTTCTGGTGGGAGTCAGTCTTCGAGAGATCAGGATTTTGAAGTAAGTAAAAGACCTCTCTCCATTCCTGTTAAAGGTTTTTTATTGCCAATGTGTGAACTGATTGTAACATAGCTTAAAAAATGAGACCTTCCCCGACTTTCTTGGTCGCCTGGACTGATTTCTATGTAAAGGACTCAGGACGGTTTTTCCGGGAAAATCCAACTGGTGAGACGTTATGCGCACTCCCAGTGCCTTGCCTCTCTTCAGCTTCAGCTCCTATTGCAATTAAATCACAGCAAAATATGTTTATTTTGGGTTCATATCGCTGTAGTAAGCCAGATTTATTCAGCTGACGTGTCGATCCAAACAAACAAGCATTTTAAAAGGTGTTTGCTTGTTGCCTTGTGGACAGACATGACAACGCATGAATTCAGACTTTTCACAAATCAGCATCATGATGTAGTTATTTCGGCATCCTTTTGATCTGTTTATTGCAATGAAATCACAGCAAAATCTGTTTATTTTGGAATCATACCACTGTACTAAGTAGAGTCCACTAAGCTAACGTCAACAAATGACCGGTGTAGGTACCAGATCGGCTCGGCCTGCCAGATCTGCTCAGGGTCCTGCATTTACAGATGACGTGACACATTAACACATTGTGACTGGCTGTACGTCGGAAAGTGTAACGTGTGCGGACAGTGTTGCCAGATCTTGCGAAAGAAACAAGCAACCAGCACTCAAAAAAAAACAACAACGCCAAAACAGAAGACCTTAACTACCACAATGTGAGAGAGAGAGGCCATTTGATCAATGCACGTTATCGTATGTATTAATTTATTTTGCATTTGATGAACAACCATTTCGAAAATACTGTAACTAGTAATTTCATATCTTGTTTAACTCCAAAGAAGTAGAACAAAAGCAACTGGCCAACAAAAAATGGGGATTGAATAAATTAATTAATAATAAATACAGTTACATATAATGAACTTGGCAAGTAATTTTATCAGTGAAGGCAAGACAAAGATATCTTGTTGGCCTTTTAATCCACTCTCTTTCTCCCACACTTTATTACTCTGTATTTTTCACCGTATTTCACCCACTTAAGCCCTGGCATTATTAACGACGTGATGGTCACCTATATCGGAGAACCGTCTCGTGTATTTGTATGGGGGAAGGGGAGGGGTGGAGGGGACGGGGTCGTAGACGGATCCTCCAACAGGACGAACAACTATCATGAAGGCATTTTCGCTTTATTAGACATGTATAGAGGAGAGAGATGGTAGACATACAGGGAGCAAGCCCAAATAAACAACTACACTTTAGAAACAAGCCAAAAAAAATGCAACCCAATATTTGTAAGCAACTTTACAGATAAACAAACCCAAAGTCGCTTATAATAAGCAGACTTGGCAACTGTGGTTACGGAACATAATACTTGATCCAGAGTTCTCTGTGGTCTTGGTTTGTTAGCTAACGTTAACTAGCTAACATTAGCTAATCTAACTTAAAGGAATATTGTCCTTTACAAAATAGGTTGCTCAATGATTTCAAATTAACGTTGCAGCCCTTTAATTACATAAGCTTTGTGCCATGAGTTCTGTTTGTTTGTAGTTAGTGCGTGTCTTGCTATGGAGAATTTATTTGTTTTTCGAGTGAGGACGAGGGGTGCTGTGTTTTATATCTCCCCCTTTTCTGTCCATTTATAAGTTACTGTAGTACTGTCAAAAAAGATGAAGAATCCAATAAAATATATTCAAAAAAGAAGTGAAACGTCTTCAACTTACTACTGACAAGTTAATAGTTTTACTTTGACCAATATGTACAGTTTACAGTATATATACAACACATGGCATACCTACAGCCCTTTTAATGGAGACGTGCTTTTGTTGCAGAGGCCAATTCAACGTATTACATTACCAGTAATCGCTGTTTCATTAAATTCCTGACAAAAAAAATTGACTTTAGTAAGATACAATTTCAGTTTTAATGCAACAGCTGCATTATGTCATGAGTAGGATCCACACTGCAGAGCCTTAAGGCCTTTACACACTGGGGACGTGATGAACAACACGAAAATGCGAAATACTTGACTGCAAACATTTCAAGCAATGCAAATTTACGATAGAAAGATAAAATGGATTCGCGCTAGCTCATTCTTACACCCATATTGAGGCTGTATGTCTTTACTGATAACAACATCAGTGATGATCATTTCCAGTGTTAATTTGCTTCACAATGAGCGCTTCCGTAAGGCAGGCACGGAAATCTCGGCTTCCTGCTCTGACGATACGGCTTTGAAATAATATCTTGATATTTTTAAGCTATGCCGCGGTATACGATATATATCTCGATATACACATTTTCTCTAAAATAACATACCGTAAATTCTCAAA
>NTHP01000473.1:262065-288441 GCA_003416845.1 Oplegnathus fasciatus
AGTCGATATATTTTCAGAGCAAGCTGTACACTGAACTGACCCGTCTGTGGTGACAGCAAGCCACTCTCAACCCTCTCTCCATTTAGCAAAGTGTCTTGGCTCAATGCAGCCTCCAACCATAGCCTCAGGGGGCGAGACGTTAGCTTGTAAGCCTGGGTTGTTTGTCACATTGTTTGCGTCAGCCTTGGAGTTCCCCTCAGCCTGGGAGTTACCCTCCATCCTAACAACAGTAGCTCCTGTAGTCTCATTCTCAGTTGTAATATTTCTACGATTTTTTTGTCAGGGTCCTGTAAAATACGACAATATGCTGCTCTGAATCTTTTTCATTTTTCTTCCATTTGGCTAATTGTAGTTTTTGCGCTGAAATAGACTCTTGGTGCTTCCAAGGCCAATGGAACCAGGATCATCAATAAATCATCAATAAAAATAATTCAGCCGAGGCAGGGATATATAGACCAGAGGGGGGGAAGTCCCCCCCATCCCCCCAGGCAAACTGCACCCTGGATCTAACTCCATACACAAGTAACCATAAATATATTTGGATTCAAGTAAGGAAAATATCAGCAGCGTCACCAGCATCTATTTTTCATTAGAAAATACAACTAATCTGTATGTTAAACCTCAACTTTGAGAAGGACAAACTGACAGCAAAATCTGTTTATTTTAGAATCACAACGCTGTAGCAAGTGGAGTCCGCTAAGCTAACGTCAAAATACGACCAGTTTAGGTACCAGATCGGCTTGACCTGCCAGATCTGCTCGAAGACCTGCGTTTACAGATGACGTGACACATTAACACATTATGAATGGCTGTACGTCGGAAAGTATAACGTTACGGATGCCGTTTTATCAACATAATACTTGATCGAGAGTTCTCTGTGGTCTTAGTTTGTTAGCTAACATTAACTAGCTAACGTTAGCTAATCGAACTTAAAGGAATATTGTCCTTTACAAAATCAGTTGCTCAATGATTTCAAATTAACTTTACAGCACTTAAATTACATAAGCTTTGTGCCATGAGTTCTGTTTGTTTGTTTAGAGTTAGTGCGTGTCTTGCTATGGAGAATTTATTCAAGGGGTGCTGTGTTGCATTTTTTTTAATTGTCATAAGTAAAAAATAAACGATGAAGAACCCAATAAAATATATTTAAAAAAGACGTGAAACGTCTTCAACTTACTATTGACAAGTTGATAGTTTTACTTTGACCTATATGTACAGTATACAGGATATATATAACACACGGCATCTGTACATTTTCCAACGTACAGCCAATCATAACGTGTTAATGTGTCACGTTATCTATAAACGCAGGACCCCGACCAGATCTGGCAGGCCGAGCTAATCTGGTAGCTACACCAGCACACAGACTCACAACTCGACACAGGCAACATATCTTAAGATATTCAGATATTAGTTCACTGACCGTTAGCGTTTTCATCCAGTGAATTTAGCTATGCTGACATTGCTGAGCCTCTCGGTGAAAGCTAGACAAACAGCGATTGATAAAGCTGGCTAGCAAGCTATCAACATTTTTTAACAACTTTATTAAAAAGCAATCTATCAACATGATGCCTGGCAATCACGTTCAGTTTCGTGTGTCACGTCATTGTTTTGGCTGATGCTGGCTCGCGCCTATGGAGTGCGAGCACAAGATAAATGTGCATACAGAGAGCCAGCACAACGGACCAGCCATTCCAACTGAAGCATGAAGTGCACTGCACCTCAATAGCATATTGCCGACGATGTAATCCATAAGCTCTCAATATCCTCGTTAATTGCCTTTTACTAACAATAATCTCTTGTGTAAATGACCCCAATGCACAGTGTGTAGTTTGCGTTTGCAATGTATTTGTTATATTATTCTTATTTTGTTGTTTCCTGTTAACCCGGAAGTTTATTGTGAAAAGACACTGTATGCATGTAACGAACGGAAATGTACAGTAAAAATAAAGAAGTAATTCGTGCAAACAAATTAATCAAAATATGGTAACAAATTAATCAAAATGTGGGAACGAATTAATCAAAATGTGGGAACGAATTGTATCTCGTACGCACAAAATAGCATTTTGAGCACTCAATGTAGTAAAACGTGGCCTTGAAAAAAATGTTTTCTCTCTCTATGGCCACTCCGGGGCTCCGTAGAACAAAGCTCTGTTTCATTGAATTCCTGACAAAAAAATTGACTTTAGTAAGATACAATTTCACAGTTTTAATACAACAGCAGCAGTATGTCGTGAGTAGGATCCACACTGCAGAGCTTTAAGGACTTCACACACCGTGGACGTAACGAATAAACAACACGAAAATGCGAAATACTCGCCTGTGAATATTTAAACCAGAAAAACAAGAAATCCTCACATTTGAGGTGCAAACATTTGATATTTTTTGCTGGATAAATGGATTAAATTATTAATTTATCATCAAAATTGTTGATTAATATTCTGTCATTTGACTAATGGATTAATTGACATTTTTCACCTTATTTACCTTACCTTATTTCAGAACTAGATGACTTAATTTATACAGGAAATTACAGCAATCCTGGAGCTGACTTCAATTAGCTTTTTATATTTGTGATGTTCAGTTATGCTTGCATTTCATATCCTGGTACATAATTAAACACATGTACACACACACGCAGACACAAATCCACATACACACTGAGTAACACCAACATACTTTGATAGAGAGTTTCAGTTTGAGTTGAGTTGAATTGAGTGGGAGAAGTAATGTTGATTTAACGTACATTTCATTCAACAGTAGCTCCGACCGGTAATGTCGTGATCGATACAGTCATATGATGCAGAGAAGACATACTGCTGGAGTATACAGTGTGAACAGTTGGCGGGTAAATGCATACTTAGTCGGTAATTTAGTACACGGTATGCAGTACGTACTGATTGAGTATGTAGTACGTTAGTACGTGATTTCGAACACAGCCTATGATATTTGTGGAGTGTGCGTTTAGTCAGAGTGACACATCTACAGCTATGAACATATGCAGAAAATAAAGAAAATAAACACTAAAACAGAAATGTAATCTCTTATTTTATTTTTTAAATCATTATTATTCTAATTTAAAATGTGGGAGGAAACCCACGCAAACACAGTGAGCACGCTTGTACTCCTCACAACAGATCAAGGCCCGGAATTGAACCCTCACCTTATTGCTGCGAGGCCCCAGTATTGAACACTGGGGCCTCGCACCTGTGAGGCACGACTCACGGTCCATCTTTCTCTTGTGCTGTTCTTCCTGCTGGTTGAGCCAGTTCCTCATCAGCTTCGTAGACCTGTCCTCTTCGGTCTGAATCTCGACCTGAGAGGGAACCCTGCTTCCTGTGCCAGGCTTTAGATGGTGGAACACAGTATCACTCATCTGCTTAGCACTGATATCGTGTTGGCCGATGGAAATGTCCCTGGTGATTCTTTCATGGAGAGACACCTCAATTTGGCAGCCAAATTTGGACCTTAGTGTTTCCACAAAGCTAAAGAATGACTCCTTAACAAACCTGAGGACAAAAAAGTCCTTGATTTTAGCTCCCACTCTGTTCCAGCAGGATGTTTTGCCAGATTCGTCCTCTGATTCCGACACACTCTTAGGTGTGCCATTTGTCTCATCCAATTTATGTTCTTCCATAATAATATTAACAATCTCAGATGCTACCTTTCACTATCCTGGGTGCTGCTGTGCAGAAGCAGGTCCACTTCCTCAACTGAAATGCCATCGTTATAATCAAAAACGATGCTGTCCGCCTGATCCTCCAGGATCTTCTTTACAGCTTCCCCCAGATGATATTTTCCTCTGGTTTATCCTCTTCCAGGAGACCTTTCTTGTTATTAAACAAGATGGACAAGCATGTCATATTAGCCATGCATTTTGTAAGTATTTTCACTATTATGTTTAGTTTGCCAGTAGAAGTCTTGGCAGCTTTGTTCAGACTCCTTCCCTCGATTTGAAAGAGCTTAGAATGGACCCTCTCTGTCACGTTTTCAGCCAAAAGGTCTCACACCACCTTTGAGGTCTTGTCACGGGTGCCCCATATGATACTACCATCATCTCAGCAACCTTTAGTGTATAGTGTCACCCAGACACTGCCGGACTTGGTTGTTTAAATGCCTGTAAAATATGTCTGGATATAAGGTGAATTATATCCACACATATCCGTTATGATATTTTCTGTTGCCAAATATGTCACACGTACACGTTTACTGGCCGAGTGTCGGAGGGGTGTGGAACAGCTAGCAGTTAGTAAACAGTACAAAAATGCACAACAATCAATCACTGAGTTAATGCACCACCCAGCGAGCACGCTAAGTAATCAAATTAAACACACCCATAATGTTGCGGTTCCAACAGAGGCATGCTTGGTCTGGCTAACGTGCTAAATGCTAATATGCTCACGGTGGATCCTCCAGGTGACTTCTGCGTTCACTGAGGAACTTTTACCTTTAGTGAGGGGGGTGACGCCTTTCTGCTGTTTGTGACAATAATCCCTGATGTAACTGCAGAGAGTCTGATGGACTGGTTACAGTGGGACAGAGGGGCTGAGTGGACTGGTTACAGTGGGACAGAGAGGCTGAGTGGACTGGTTATATTATTCTTTGAGAATGAACGAGACCAAGACTCACAGAATGCCGTTTAGACAGGTGAGGACACCAAACTACCAAACTCTCTCTTCAGATGCAGCCTAGTGGTTGCCTAGCAACGTAGCATCGTGTGTGTGCTACACCTGCAAAAACTGTGCAGCCTCTCCTTTGCTTTGTGTGTTTGTGGCTGTAGCTGCTGTGGAGTTTATCAGAAGTGTCGGGATATTTAATTTATGCAGATTAATAATGCTTGTCGCACCCGCTGCGGTGACCGTAGACTTTTTAAATTTATTTTTGGTCATTTTTGTTTGATTTACTGAGTTTTGTCCCCTTGTCTGGTTAGTTCTAGTGAGGCTACACTGAGGAAGGTGTTTGTATATTTATAACTGATGATCAGTTGTATTTACAAGCTGCAAAGTGCATCTATAGAACAGGAATTTATTGTTGGTTTGGACATCAGGGCTCATGTTGCTGATGCTGTTTCACTTCTGTATAAGTTGACGTTTAATGCCATTTAAAGGAGGCCACAGTGTTGAACACTGAGGCCCCTGTGAGGCCATGTGAGACCTGAAGTCCTGCGTCATATCCAGGTTAACCTCTCTGTGCTTCTAGCCGAAGTGAGACTGGTAACACAGAGGATAAGCTGGATCTTTTATAGACTTTTAATAGACCTTTTTCATGGCAGAGATTTTGACTTGTCGTAGCAGGAGCCAGCATGCACAATACCAGGACCCTGGAACTAGTTCACCCAAATGGAAGGCAGTTGTTTTACTGTTAGTAATTACACTTGTGCTTTTCCTGCTATGACAAATCAGAATAGAGTTTACCTACATTTACATGATGACTGAAATCCCAGTGAGATACATTTACAGTATAAATAATAATAAGTTGCACCAAACGCGTGTAAGTTCTATTTAAATGAGACAGAATCTTCAAAGGCAAAGAAAAAACAAAATTACAGCTTTTCTCAAACTCTAGCTGATTTCTATTTATACTGGTTATTATACTGTTTGCCTCGTGATGATTGGCACTTTTCTATTTACCTCCACTATCACTGGTTGTTTTCCTATCAGTAGCCAAAATGAGAATTGGCACACAAGTTTACTTTCCCCAGATGGAGGAAATCTCATCTACTTAGATTTTATTGAGCAAGAACACTGAATATTGTCACTATTTGGTTTCTCTGATCCTTCATATACACATTTAGGAAAAGGGCGAAGTGACTGAGTTACCCAGATTTTGGAAAGTAAGAGAGGATGGGAGAATTGAAAAGTAAACTAATGAGGAATGTCACAAAACAATACAGTGATGTGATTATTTATGAAATGAGTAATGAATATGTATGAATTTATTAGGTAGCTGGTAGGCTGATTTTTTATTACCTTTGGACAGAGCCAGGTTTCCTCCTGTTTCCAGTCTTTATAATGAGCTAAGCTAACCATATATTCAGTGGAGGAATGTACTGAGTACATTTACGCAAGTACTGTACTTTTCTGTACAATTTTGAGGTACTTTACTTGAGTATCTCCATGTTCCTGCCACTTTATACTTCTACTGCACCACATTTCAGATGAAAATATTGTACTTTTTACTCCACTACATTTGTTTGATAACTTTAGTTACAAGTTACTTTATAGATTCAGATTATTAATACAAAATGTATCAACTAGTAAATAATGATATATCATTATAGGTTATAGGGTCAGTAGTATATAAAGTAATTAAAATTACCTCCACTTTTACCAACTGCAACATTAAAGTGATTCACACATGAATGCATCACTAATTATAATCCAGGAAAATAAGATATATGAATCTGAAATGAACCATTCTGCATACTGAGTACTTTCACCTTTGGTACTTTAAGTATATTTTGATGCTCGTACTTAAGTAAGACTTTGAATGCAGTACTTTTACTTGTAACAGAGTATTTTTACCCTGTGGTATTGCTACTTTTACTTCTGTAGATGTGTAGATCTGAGTACGTCTTCCACCACTGTTCACACTGAACAGAGATACAGTATATGAGAGTGCTATTGATCTTCTCATCTAACTATTGACAAGTAACACTGGCTGCATTTTGCCTTTTCTCCACGTCTGCACAGTAAGACAGCGTTCAGACACAGGCGGTGTCTCGCTCTGCCCGGCCTGCTGGTGGCTGCAGCAGGGCAGGAGCTGTAGTAATGAGTGATGGAGGCTGGTTAGCCCCGCCCGGGCCTGTCATCCTGCCAGCATGCGTGCCAACCTGCTCACAGAGACACAGGGTGAGAGCGGATACTGTGTGTACTGTATTGATTGGCACGGCTGCAGCTCAGGCTGGTGTCCGAGCGCTGGCACTCTTCGGCGCTGGCTGACAAACAACTTAATGAGACTCAACACCCATGCAGGTCCGTGGCTGGGTCTCTACAGCAGCTAGTCCTCCTCAACGCCACTGTGGCTTCACTTATGCAACCTGAGAATAAATAATCTGAATATTTAGTTTCATGCACTGCAACCGAGACTCCCACTGACTGGCAGTTGCTTTAATTTCCTGGAGCACCAGGAAACAAACACACAAGGGAGCAAGGGACTCAATCCACTAAACCAGAGTTATAGCAAAGTGCCTGCATTTAATATTTATCTCGAAGTACGGAGTCAAGTTGAACTCTAAATATTGCATTTAAAGTTATGGTTCACCAAAACTTCCAACGCTGCTTATTCTAGCTACATATCTGGGGTCAAAATCACAAAAAAGATACATGTGACTAATTATGTGACTTTTAAAACCAACTGGTGATTTAGGTGTGTCCTGTTAGAGGGGATTAATACTTACGCATTTTGTATATTAGATGAATTTGTAGAGATTTGTTTTCACTTCGGCAAAAAAGTCATCAAAGATAACACAATGGTGTGTTCAACAGCCAAAACCTGAAGTTTATCCACACATCTCTGTCCAAAATAAAACTATATTAAATCCAATCGATCCGTAGGGAGAGTGTGAAGAGTACACGCAAGAGAAGACTAATGGCATGAAGGTGATATGTTATTCTAAATTGAGAGCACAAATTACTAAATCGTCCACTCAAATTTGTTTTTTTGTCCATGGCTCGGTAGATCTTTGCCCCCTGTTACAAAACAAAAAAAAAATAGAAGTAATACATAATTGGACGCATTTTTGGCAAACTATAGCCCGTGCCTCACCTTTCTCTCTCTACATAAACATAACTAATCACATGTGTACAAATAGTACACACATGTACTGTACATGTGAATAAACATGCACATTGTTCTCTTTACAAAGGCATCTCTTTGCACCTTCCATCCTCTCTCTCTCTCTCTCTCTCTCTCTCTGTCTTTCTTACTTTCTCTCTCTCACTCTCTTTCATTGACAGGGTTGAGAGGAAATTAGCATTGGCTCTTAATCAGCCTCCCCCAGCCCAGAATGTGCTGATGTGCAGGACAGGGTCATGCTAATCAGGTGCCTCAGCTCCCAGGCACATTGATTTAATACTACAAACGCTTATTAATCCCCTCCACACCTCCTCCTCTTCCTCCTCCTCCTCTTCCTCAATACTGAGCCCTTGCATCGTCCTCGTCCCGACCGAGAGGCTTGCTGCCCCTCAACCCCAACTCTCACTCCTCCCAACTTCCCCCCTATCAACCCTGGCATCAAACATCCACAAAACATCTCAGAACAAACACTGGGAGTGGCTACAGAGTGTGTTAAAATACACAGCGTGAAACAAGGTGCATAAACAAAGGAAATTAGCTTTGGTGGCTAAATTCAAAATGTGCGAGAATGCTTACGCAGCTTTCAGCCTGCGTCTAAAAGCTTATGTGTCTTGACAACACACCTCGCAGGCAGAATGCAATTTGATTTGAATTGATTAGAAAATAAATGCAAGTCTCACTTGCTGGCATTTATAAACTAGAGCAAGAGTGAGAGCTGAGATGTTCAGATTTGACTTGTAAGACACCTCTGGGAATTCATTAAGGAGTTATCTTGTGTCCCATTGTTTGTATTTACACTAATTTATGTTGTCTTGATTATTTCTTTTTGCCCGTTTCTATGAGCTTTATCCATTTCGTTTTCCTCTTCTCACAATTTCAAATGAATATCCACTAATTCATTTAAAATGTTAATAAAAATCACCTGTACTCAAAGTGACAGAGAATAGAAAGTGCCCCAATAATCAAGAGATTTATATAGTAAAACTCGTAATAATATTGGGATTCTTCCTTTCAACAAGAATAACTGATTTCAACTGTTCAGAAACTAATAATTGCAACTACTTTGATATGCTGCTAATCATTTAAGTCATTTTTTAAAACAAAAGTGCCAAAAATGAACTAGGACTTCTCAAACGTGAGTATTTGCTGGTGTTCTTAGTCCTCTATGATAGTAAGTTGAGCATGTTTGGGTTTTTTTAGAATGGACGGACAAAACGAGCAACGCGAAGATGTCACCTCGGACCGTGGGAAACCGATCAGAAATGTTAAAAAGCATCACAGAACAAAAAGCCTTCGATGCAGAGTGTTTGCTTGCAGAGGGACACCGACACAAAGAGGGAATTTCGTACTTACAAGACGGCAACTTTGGAACAAACCCACTTGATTTGTCCAAGACTGCTGAGGCCTCATACGAGCTTTTGTTAAACCTTAGAAGTCATTTTACAGTCCCGGTGGAAAGCTGGCGTCCCGCTCGTCTCTGCTGTCTGTTTAAGTGGGGCTTGGACAAGAATTGCAGATTGCCTGTTTGTTACTCATCAGGTTTGAAAACAACAAACGGAACCATTTCATGGTCCAAAAACACACCTGCAGTTACAGCTTACCGCCATAGGTGCCGCCAAAGAGAACGAAATGAAAATCTTCGGGATTATAACTTTAATAGTTATGATTCTTTGTTGAATTAACATTCTAGGTGTCGACCCTTGACCCCTACAAAGTCAGAAAGATTAGTGATGTGGTTTGATTTGAGTAAAACCTGACTGAAAGTTACTTTGAGTAAATCTTTGTTGTTGCGCTTTATCAATTTTCACCTGTGATATTTATTAGTCATGAGGCTGTTTTAAGCTCATGGTTGTTGTCACCTCACAGATGGTTGGTTGTGTTGCTGTTTTGCAATAAGCTCTCATAATTCTAATAAAATGCATTTTGAAGCACTTCCCTCGACGTGAACCTAAACTCAACATGTACTGTATCAATAATCATATACATATTATATAATCATTATGAATCTATAATCCATCATAAATCTTGACAGCAACTATTCACTTCAAATAAATTTTCATTTTCAAATAGACCTGGTTATTCTGAAAAGGAAAATGTCAATACATCCATATTCAAATAAGGTAAGAGGAGACTTTGGGAGGCAGGAAGTAGGGAAAAACATATTTTTTGACCTGGGACTGAAAGGGTGAGGGGTGTGGATTTTGTCTTCCTACACCACTTACACTGAAATTGCTTTAATAGGAATCTGTCTGTGGCCAGCAAGAACAGGAGGAGCTATTACAGCGAACAAAAACATATGTGAATGTGAGTATTGTTGTACAAAAGACTTGAAAAATGATGAACCTGTCCTTTAACAGGTGTTAGTATGATAAAGACTTGGGATACATCATTAAGTTTAGCGCACAGCCAAAAATAATATTTGTGGAAGCTGCAGGATTCCCTCAAAAAACAAAAATCAAAGAGAAAAGAGAAATCTGATTTAAACTCACACATTATAAATCTCTCAGTTTGGGTCATGGGAGACTGTTTAAGATCTGAAATCAACACACACCAGCCTGAGAATGTAAAGATGTACATGGATGATCCCTGCACATACACACAGCTACCATTAGAGCCCAGTGGTCCTCCCACTGAATACTGCTCTGTCATATTAACATAACATCACACACACACACAGACGGGTCAGTGGAACACAGTGGAAGAGCTCCCTCACACTGAAATCACTTCACATGACAGGCGCGCTCAGACAATTAAAGTTCCCTCCACAGAACACATTTCAATTACTGTAATTACCCTCCACTCCACTGCTGATGTCCCCACAGATCACGGCTGAACGTCGGCGTGACAGCGCCGCGCCAGAGCTTAGCATGGCCAACATCACACATCAGCAGGGAAGCAAACGCCACACTGAGCTGCCGTAGCGCAGGTTTTATCTTTGGTTACTGCAATATAAGGGCTGCACGATTACGGTGAACTGATAAACTGATTATTCTGATCACAAATATATATTCTTAAGTCCCTTTTCACATGAAATCTGTGTGTCTCCTCAAAGTCTACATCAAACTAGATTCAATTAGAATAAAAAATAATGTGAAGGTTTGATATGGACAAAATTAATATTGTGATCATTTCTATATCCTGATAATGATTTGTCTGTATGTAAAAGTTTAAGTCATTTTTGTCCCATTGAATCCATTTTTACAAAATAAAACTTTTCAAAAAATATATATTCTCTAATATTAAAGACCTCCCACAAATGGTTAATTTAATCATTAATTTTAATAATTATAATTTATCTACATTGTAATTTATGAATATGAAAATTTTGTCACACTACACTTACGTGAGAGACACTAATTAATATTTGTACACAACAATGTATCTCATGTATTTTATTATTGGCACATAATCATCTTTTTTCTGTTTCCTTGTCTTTATTGTGTTACAGTAACGTGTTTCATAATTATTTGATAGTTTTTTCTAGTTTAGTAATCTCATCAGCACAGTCCTTTTTAATGTATTATGTTTTTTGTGTTTTGTTACCTGTGACAGATAAGCAAATAACGAATAAACTCAACTATTTTTTAATCTTTAAGAAAAAAAAGGCCTTTGACTAGTTCAATATTTTACCTACGATTAGGAACATTCGATTTGATAAACCAGGGCACACATTTTAAATGTAAAGCGTAGATGTTGCACCCACTCACATTTAATTAATTGTGAAAGCCAATATCACGACTGCAATTACTCTATAAGGTACAAACTAATCCTGATGTTTCGGAAACGAAAATTTCATGCCTTTATTGGACAACGACAGCAGAGAGATGACAGGAAATGACGGGAGCGAGAGAGATGCGAGGAACTACATGCAACAAAGATCCCGGGCCAGACGTGAACCAGGGACGCTGTTGTTCTTGGTCAGTCCCTTAACTCCTCGGGTGCCCTGATTCAGAGTTTCATTTCTGACTGTGTGAAAAACTACAGTGATAGTCAGAAATCCTGAACAAATTCGGTTAGAGGGGTTTTTAATGCACGGTGAGACAAGCGTTATCGAGAGGTAAAGTTTTGAGTAAAGTCATATTTCATATCAGCAGAGACCAATAAACAAAGTTTCTGTTTACATTCAGTGTTTTTCACAAAAACACTGTGTATCCTTGAGGTCTCACAAACATGTTGAATGCATTTCAATTGTTAAATCCTGCATTGTTTACATCTGTGTCTGCTAGCCAACAGTCTAACAGTCTTCTTCTTCACTGCCTTTGTTGGCGTATTGGTGCATCTGTTGCTGTGTTACCGCCACCAACAATCAGCAGAATAGCATGAGCGCAAAAGAGGGACTCTCTCATAAAAACCTTGCTCCATAGCGCTACTAGTTCTCAAAAACTCCACAGGGTGCCATTAAGCAGACTGGTATCATCCTCATATAACAGCACACTGATGTATCAATGTGTCCCATTATTTCTGCACATTTCAGTGGTCTGTATCAACCACAAAGGGTTAAAAACAACAACTCAAGTATTCTAGTCATCTTCTACAGTGCAGACGAATCAAAGAGTAAATCAAAACACAAAATATGTTTTGACTTTCCCCTAAAACATGATGCACATTTCCATGATGTATCTCATATAGACTTCATCTATTGCACATTGTGTACAGTTGTTTTTCTTTATGTTCTTTATGTTCTTGCTTTTGATTGCACGTGGATCAGCTTTCCTTCTGGCTTGCGACACTAAAGCTGTTCTTATTTTGATGTGTATTGCACAAAAAGCCCGCAAACGGTCAAACCTGACTCTCTACTGTTTTATATTTGGAGATAAAAAAAGGACACCAGTATATAATTTTGCCGTTTTCTCTCACAGTGGTGGGAATTTTCAGGCTGTTACGGCTCACAACTGATGAATAAATGTGTGTATGTGAAACCGATCTGAGAGGGTGCAGTCGTCTTTTGATGATGCCCCAGTGACGGCCCAACACTGCGGCTCGTCCTGTATATTCTAATCTCGCTTTAATATGAGGACACACTCTCTCACCTCTGTGTTTTACAAGCTGCGCTGTCTCTATATTCCCCGTTAATAAGATATAAAGTTAGAGTGCTAGCACTCACTCGGTCAACCAGGACAAAAATGATTGGCTTTTAATTTATTGGCCCATGTCTGTGTGCTGTGTGTTTTATGTATCAGTCGATGGGTTCCTTATTTGTTGCCTTGGATACCGCTAGAAGTACAGGACGCTCAATGTCACCGCGACCAGCTGGGACACCTGCTAAAGCAAACACAGGGGTATGAGCTGGATGTTAAGTTCTTCTCCTAGTATTAACACATTATCTACCCTTCTGACAGCCGAGGCAGGTCACGTGATCACATTAAAGCCCTCTAGTGAGGCTCTCTCCCCCTCCTCTCTCCACAAACACACTCTTGTATACAAACTGGTACTAGAGACTCTGCACTGGTCGACAAGCCAGTGTTGTTGCCACCCCCTGCTCTGCCCTACAACCCCCTGCGTGTCGTGCCCCAGACCCATTGATTTTATCGGGCGACGCCAAAGCCAGTTCAGGCCAGCGTCCAGTCTGCCGCGAGGCCCCAGGGTGACACAGGCTGTGACACGCCTGCCCTTCTGTCATCAATGTCAGCGAATACTGTCAGATGAACGCATGCAAACACCAGAGGCAGAGATCAACGTGGCTCGGGGCAAAAACACCCGGGAAAAGTTCATAAGAAAGTCGGGGTGAAAATGGCCCCGATTCTGCTTTCTGCATTTCACCTTTTTCAATTTTTTTGTCTATTTTTCATTGACTTTTGACTTGTTCACATGCCGAAACTACTTGCCTGTAGGCCACTGTAAATGAATCGTGGAGGCCCAATGCTGTGCCCTAATTCCATCCTATATACTTATTCTGACTGTGTTTGAGTATGCAGTACAGTCACACAGGAACATTATAAATTAAATGTACTTGAATATAGGGTCAATCTTTCAATGAGGCGAAGTGTGACGGAAATGAAAGAGCAACTCAGAAAGTGAAAAAATGTTGGTGGTGCTGCAACAGCTCTGGCAACTGCTCAGAAAATGCAAAATAATGTAAAAAGTCCTTGGAAATACAAATATTACTCACTATCTTTCATGTTTGTAATTTTAAACCGGCAAACAGGCAAGAAAGACAAAACAATGAGCTGAAAGATGCCAAAACGCTCCGTAGAGTCGAGACAAGATAATTCTCTGTGCGTTCGTTACTACAAGCGACCTCTTTCACAAACAAGTAATCATGTGACACATTGTTAATATGAAAATATTGATTATAGCTGCTTTAAATTAATGATGGCATTCTGAAATTGCAACTGATTGACATGTGCCTTGAATCATTTCCTGTTCAAAATAACACCAAATCTGATTCTTGATGATTTACTGCTAAAACAGAGCAGTATCAACGTCAGAATATAGTGCATACTTCAAAGTATTGGTATATAGTATGGAACTGGGACACACTGCATGATTGAGGGATTCTTTCCAGTGGGCTCCTGGGTGAGGAAAACAAAGTGGTTTATGATGTGAAAACAAATACGCAGCCTGAAGCAGTAGAAAATGTGGCCTGGAGTGAGAGAAAAAAACGCCCAAACCCACACAAGCCTAAAAAAACATAAAACAACAAATATCATTAAATGTTAGAGAACAGGAAATGGCTCCCTCGTCCTCTGTAAGACCTGCTGCAGGTCCTGCACGTGATTATTTCTCTTCTGGTCTGTTCGTTCTGCAAGCGTTCGGCCGACAGAAAAACAATTGTCAAGTATTTTGATAATTGATTAATCGTCATTTTTCAAGCAAAAATTCTTTTAAAAAATGCCAAATATTCTCTGGTTCCTGACTCTCAAATGTGAGAATTTTCTGCTTTTCTCTGTTTTATATCATCGCAATTTAAATATCTTTGGATACTGTTGGTCTAACAAAACAAGACATCTGAAGACGACACCTTGGACAGGCATTTTGTCACTGCTGTTTGACATTTAATAGCCAACAATTAGTCAATTAATTAAAAAGATAATGGGCAGATTAATCTATAATGAAAACAATCATTAGTTGCGGCACGTAATATATTGTATGTTCGTTAATTTAACAAATTGCTTATTTTGTCCGACCAATAAAAAAAAGATATTTGATTTATTTTCACATAAATCAGTGAAAAGCAGCTGGAACCAGTTTGGTATTTTTACTTGAAAAATGACTTGAATGATAATTAGATTACCAAAATAGTTGCAGATTATTTTCCTGTCGACTGTTTCGGTGACAATGATGATTTATTATTCGATAGTTCAAAACAATGATATCCAAAAAGAAAGATGATACTCCTTAAAGTAATTTTGAGAGATAAAAAAGGCCCCCTCTGACACATCCCCCCTCCCCTCACATCATCTTCCTCTCTATATTACAGTGAATCGATGTCTTTCAGGTTTGTATTAGTGGCTTGCATAACTGGGCGTTTTCTTCCCCTCTTTCTTCTCTCTCAGCTGCTTAGCGCCCAGTAGAGCAGTGGATGATGGGAGCTCCGACACGGCATGATCTAAAAACCCACTGGCGCTTTAGTGTGCCTCAGCTGGCTTATATAACCCCGTGTGGATGTGCAAACTGCCTTGCTATTGGGAGAGCTGAGGACTCACAGAACAGACACACACACGGAGAAGCTACTGATATGTGGTGTGTTTGTATGTGTGTGTGTGTGTGTGAGTGTGTGTGTGTGTCAGCATAAGGACAGCAGATCAGAGTGTGTGTTTGTGTGATGAAGCGGGGGTGCATGTTTAGCAGAATATAGTCAGATTTGTCTGTTTTCTGCTCAGCAACCACAGCACCAAATATCTCCCTCCTCCTCTCTAAGCTGTTTGATGACATCACCGGCGTGTCCCCTCGATTTTGGACCGGCGAGCTCCCCGGTGATGTCACTTCCGCCGGGCCTTTCACCTGAAGTGACATCATTTTCTGTTGCATAACTATCCCCCCTCTCCCTCTCCTGCATGTGAGAGCAGAGGCAGCTTTTCTCTGTCTTTGGCCACCCAGAGGCGCCGTGAAACTCCTCATTATGGAAATACCAGGTGTGTGTCCATGAAATGGAAATGGGCAGATAAAAAAATACATCACCGGGGTTTCATACGGAGACACCCACCAAGATGCTGTGTCCTCTATGACCTCTTCATGCACCCAAGACAAAATGCTCACACTTTTAAACAGGCATAGGTGCTGTACAACTCCTGACGTGTAATATTACGGGTGTGAGGGTGAAGAGAGGCAGAGTGTGAGAGACAGCGATCGAGAGAGGCCTGACCTATATAAGAAGGAGGCTGAAATATTTATGGATGTGAGTGTCCTAATTGGCAAGCCACTGGGAGCACTGCGGCCTTCTCCTCCAATCACAGCCTGGGAAGAGGTTAACACACACTCACGCACGCGTGCAGACGAGCGTCGGTGGTCCGAGGGCCAGAGCGCGGCCTCTACCCCGCGACCCTGTCATCCCCAGCCTGAGAGACGCCGCTTCAAAAGACTGATCTGCCTTCGCCAAGGCTCCGGCATTGTTAGAATCATTACCAGAGCTGTTATCATAACCGTTCTCTCTGGCACATATGGACGGGAACAACCGCTCAGAGCGCTAAGTCAAACACAGCCTAATTGGCTGGGCTTAATCTCCGGCACTGGCACGCACTGCTCAGCGCTCTGAGAGGCCTCAATTACTGTCCCCGCTGATGGAGACGAGGAGACGGACACTTTCTGACTTCTAGTTTCAAACCACTGCAGGCTGCAGCAGGGCGGGGGAGGAGGGGGGGGTCAACAGGGACTCGAGACATTGGTTTGTTTATGTGGTATGACAGTGTTAGTGCTAAAGTTAGCGACTAATGTGGCATATTATCAAATATACTAAAGAATTTTATAATCAGTGTCAATATTTAATCAACTTCACATTCACAAGTCATTACATTACTTTACGAATCTCTCAACAGCAAAAGTAATTAGTTACATTACTTGTTACATTAAAGGGAGTACTACTGAATATGTGAAAAAAGTTCTATGAAGCTTTTTGTGTCTGCAGAGGGATCTGTGTGAAGTAAATTGCCTCAAGTGATGTCACAATATATCTGGTTCTGCTGCATTGATTTTGATAGTTTTTTTTAAAAATTGTCCTAAGACGATCAAAGTTATAGAAGTGAAATGCTAAATCGGTGGAATACTCTTTCAATTGCGTTACTCAACAACTCCACAGCCTCCACACCCTCATGTCACATATTGTGTATTTAAAACATGTAGATAAAAAACAAGACATTGTGGTTTAACAAGCAGCCAGCCGACGTTTTGGAGATATCACAGCTAGCCTAACGTTAGCCCTGGTGACTGAGCAGCTCTCCAGAAGTCCTCACAGGGTTCACACGCCCTCCAGCTCTCAACAAAACCAGGAATTCCTCAAGGCACGTTAGGCACCACCATCAAACCCCTGCTAAGACAGCAAACAGCCGACCCCATAAACTGTTGAAATAATGGAGCATTACTGGGATTAGTAATGCAGCTAACTAAAAGTAGTTTAAGACTTGTTATACTGAAAGAAGTAACCAATTTACTGGCCAACAGTGATTATAATGAAATGTAGAAAACATTCTTCCCTACAACAACCCCCCCCGAAGCTTTGAATATTTGGAATATTTGTCACCGAAGCTTCGAAACCCCCAAAATATAATAGAAGTAATATTACTGTTTCCATGTAAGCTCTTCAATATGGATATGATCCACCGACCAATGCTTTTCCAATGCAGTGATCCTCTCCAAAAAAGCTGTTTTAACAGATTGCCTTACAACAAAGAAGACATCCAAATCTGAAAAGAAAATCCTCCTCGTTGGACCAGAGGAGCAAAACTGCAACGTTTCAGTTTATTAAATGAAACTAAATTAAAAATCTGCCAAAGTAAAAGCAGATTTACTGATTTAGTGTGTCAGAACATAAAAAGCTTGTTTAAGTTACAGTAAGGAGAATATTTATAATTGGTTAATCAGAGCTGTAACCATAGAAACATTTTTAGCTTGCGTCTGTTGCTACACTGTGACAGTGACCATAGAAACGGCCGTCTTCAGCATCAGTTGGCTACACTGTAGCAGAACGGTAACCATAGCAACATAAACAAATGAAGATTACCATTCATTCTAACCAGTGATGAAAATGTCGGGCCTGTGAGTAAATTAAACTTCCATGTTTCTAATTTCAACCTTCAGTGTTAGCACAAGATGTTGCTGCAGTAACTCCAGTAACTTCATGACTGTGGAGCAACACAAACCGGAGTCTGTAATTCACAAATAACGTCTCAAACACATTCATTGGCCGATCAGAAGAGCGTATTGAGTACATCATGAGCTCCGAGTCATTGTTGTGATTTTTAGGATTAGCAGGCAAATGAGTTCGACAAGCATCTCTGTCTTGCTTGCACAAAGGAAAAGAGAGCAGAAATCAATGGGCTGTGTTTACAGGGTACACAGCCGACTGTAACACTGCACGTTATGTTACACACAGCCAAGCAGTAAAAACAGACGAGCTGCTTGGCAGGGCTCAGCCTGGCCAGCCTCGTGCTAAAAGCAGGCAGAGACAGCAGTGACACACGGGCCAAGAGCAGTTACTGGCACCGCGCTCCCGTCTGAGACGGAGCAAAAAGTGGGACAAATTTTAAAAATATTCAGAGTAAATGTCAAGAGAACACGGGGAGAAAAGCCTGATGTGATTTTTCCTCGTGGTCACCTCTAAGACTCTAACTCTTGAGCAGCAAAAGAGCATCAATCTCATGTGCAAACAGGATTTCTCTGCATGAAAAAAGGGAGACAAGATACTCACGTAAGAAGTACTCAGATGGGTCCGCTTCGTAATCTGTTTCTTCAGGAAAGTGGTCTATCTGTTTACACATCCCTTTGAAGTTTCCTGTTGGGAAAAACAGAAACAGAGTTCAGTAGAGTTCATACACGAAGACACCAACAAGACAAACAGCAGATCTGCAAACCTCTACCTTTTAGTAACTGACAAAACACTCAGGACACTTTCCTGTTTCTTTAACTGTCAGAACAGATAGTGTCGACACAGTTCACGTCTTGGACCCTTTTCTCTAATGCCTGGTCATGGCTCTCACACAGACCCGAAGATGCTCTTCATAAAGCAGACCTGAGCACCAGGCCTCTCCGGCAGCAGGTGGCGGCTTGTAAACAAGAGCAGCGCAGCTGCTGCGACCTGGAGCCGCTCCAACTGCTGTGCACAGAGAACCTCATCTCTTGATGCTCGTTCATTTGGCTGACACCTCACTGTCCAGCTACTCTGTCCATCCAGGAAGCAGCATGCCGGCTTCCCTCTCCTCTCCCTCCCACTTCCTCCTGTCTGCTCTCCTCTATTCGTGGCCTCTCAGTGGAGTTTTGGCATTGATGAGGTCAGTCAAGGTGGCGTGGCGGGGGAGGCGCGCATAAGGCGGCCATTACGGCGACCTGCTGCTACAGCGGGGAGGCAGATGCCTGGGCGTTTGATTGGACCAGATTAGCGTTTCATTAACTTCTTCATCTCCTCTCCCTCCAGTGTCCCTCTAATTAGGTGAACAGGTGTTGGTTACCATGGTGCCAGGTGTTGCCGAGGAGGTTTTGGCAGTGAGGCATGATGGGCACAGTGGGGTGCAGTTATTACTTTGTGAACGGCCCACATGCAGCGGAGAGAGAGGGACCCCCCGGTGATGACCACTCAGACATTAGAGAGAGTGTCACCTGGAAAAAAAGAGCCATCAAAGCGTCCTCGATCTGCTCTCCCACCTGCGTACAGTATTTGTGTCGGGGCTACCTGCGGGCTGGCAACTGCCGCCGTCTGTTCAGAGACTCAGCTCAGGATGGATGTATTCAGATCAGGGAAGTGTTTGTTTTGATTGTCTCAATGTCATTTGTCAAGCTTTCACCCAGATGTGGTGCAAATTTTTCCAGAATTTCCAGAAAATCGGTTATGTCAGTGATTTCCATCCATCCTGTTATGCGAATATTAATAATTGATAAACAGTTGACGGCGCTAATAAAGCCGTTAAACAATTGCAGAAGAAGGAGCAACGAGATGATGTAATTAAAAGAGCTCCAGTCAGACCTCAAATGATGGAAAACGATGTGGAAAACATGATGAAATATGACATTTATGTATGTTTCATGTATGTATTTATTCATTAAGTCTATTTCCACTGCACTTTGTCGCATTTTGTTTTTATCGATACACCAACTTTTCCGCCTCGGCCAAGTGCAAAAACTTTTTGGCGATATTTCGTCTCAACTTTTTGAATTTTCTGTGCTTCCACTCAGTTTGTCATGGATAAATGTGCATAAAAACAGGTGGATGGAAACACACTTACTGTTACTGTTCGATTCAGGAAACATTTTTTAGTTGTGTATTGGGGCGAGTGCGGGAACCTCTGCATGAAAAACCCACTAATCCTTGGTGGACACAATCCAATGTACCAACAATGTGTGTGTGTGTCCACTCCTTTCTCCCACTGTCTCAGCACTGGCCCATAATCAAAAAACACTTATAGATTTTCATCAACAGGTTCTGTGGCAATTACGACAAGAGAGAGGGAGAGATAAAGACAGAGAAACGCAGGGAGAAAGACAATGTAATGGGAAGGAGGAGGAGAGATAAATATAGGAAGGGCAGGGAACAGAGAGGTTTTGAAGGACAGAGAGGGAAGATGGAGTGGGAGGTGGAATACATCAAGTTTGAGTGTCACAGTTTAGGCCTCAGTAATTGCTGAGCAATGAAAAAGCCCTCCAGAGTTTAACGGACCTGCACAGTTTTGAACTTGGTGCTCTGATATACGACGTAAAGCTCCTCTTTCAGTGGCAGACTGGAGATTAGAGTTGGGCTCCTTCCAATCAGCTGGAAGGTGATCTCTGTTAACTAGCGCGGTAGCATAAAGCTCAAAGCACGTAATCCTCAGAAGCTTTGGTGAAGATGCTCGGCAGCTAGCTGTGGCACGCCAGCTTTCAGATGTGAGCTGGTGCATACTGTAGGTGTAACCCCGCCGCCTCCTGCAACTACTCCCCCAGGCTGCTGCTGGAAATAACAATATGTTCCTCTTCAACTTGCCTGCTTAAATAAGCTTTAAATAAGTTGCATTTCCAGGAGAGGAGAAGGGAAAGGAGGGGAGAACACACTTGTGCCGCCTCTCAGAGCATATTTCACTGAAAGATGACTTGTGTTTACATACGACTACATTGCACGCTCCCAGTGGAGCTGTCTGAGCAAACTAGCAGCAGCAGCAATCCACAGAGCACCATGTGTGTGTCTTAACAACATTATCAAGTGGGTGTAAGATTTGGTTTGCAGCGGGCCGTCCCATCCGCAGTTGTGCGATTTGTAATAGCAGCTGTGGAGAGTGGCCTATTGGGGGAACCACTTCAATTAGCGTGCTGAAAGATTTATGTGACACTTAACCGCTCCAAACGGTCCTTTTCTTGTAAGACATGTAAACTCAGCAGGCTGGTAAATGTTTTATAATGGCATTTTCATTTCAGAGACCTCCCCACGTGAGTGTGAGCGCAGGGCCAAGGCGTGGAGAGAGCCGTTTGGCCATTAAGAGCTTTGGCAGGGGGACCACTGTTGAATGGAGACGTGTTACCGGAGGCTCAGGTGTGTAGTGGGTCAAAACACTTATCACTCAAAGAGAAACACCTGTATTCACCGAGCAACACTTGCACTTTCAGCACAGCGCGCTGGATTACCGAAGGGCTCTGTGTTTAAAGTCATAGTTTCATATTTTCACATTTACCTGACAGGGGCAGGAGAGGGACATTTAAAAGTGCTTTAAAGTTCCAGAATGTTTTGTTAACTGTTAAATTACAACTACGAGAGTCAGGCCGCAGGATCTGAGGGCTTGACAACAAAAAGACTAAAGAGGCTACAGTCATGCTCGCGGCTCTGTGAGGCTGTACAGGGGTAATTTGAACTAAAATTGAAAATGCTAACATGCTGATGTTTAGTCTTGGTTTGGTGAGTTAGCATGCTAGTATTTGCTAATTAGCACTAAACACAGAGGTTGATGTAGTGTAGGGACTTTGACCTGATGATGGCGTTTGTTGAAAAGTCAGAGAATCACCAGAGTTACAAAAATTCATCCTGAGGGGAACATGAGCGTCTGAATTAAAGTCCATGTCAATCCGTACATTGGTCGTTCACTCAAAACCACAAACATCAAATGATAAAATTGGCATTTGTGTGCCTTTTGGTACAGATGAGTATCCTCAATGGATAGCCACTGAGAGCAAAAAGTAAAATTCAGCTCAGTAGGAAGAAAATACAGTCAGGTTTTGATATTAAAATCCAAGAAGGCAAAGGTTTTGTACATTTTTTGACATTTAATTCTCTAAAGACAAACATTATGACGTGAAGAATTAACTAACGAGGTGAAATCATGTTTTTCCTGATTTTAAGGGCAGTGAGTCAAGCTTATTTGTGTAGCCTTTAATCACTGTTACAGTCTCAAAGGGCTTCAGATAATTTAACACAACAAATGAAAAATGAAACCCTCCGAACTTTAAACCCTCGTCGAGAACAAGGTTTTTTCGGATTGTGTTGAAATCAAGACGGTAACTGTAACCCGCTCGGCCCGAGTCAACAGTATAAATCATGTGGTAATAATTTGTGGAGCCGTCGTTAAAAGAGGGAGCGTGTTATCTGAGATCTCCTGCTGGGATTGAGCCATCAACAAACCCCCTCGGACCCTTGTGCTGGGCTCGGGTGATGTGTATTAGTGTGTGTTTGAGGGTAGTTGGGAGGGTGTGCGTTTGTCCAGACTTACTCAATCAGACCAGTCACCGCTGGCCACTGTGCCCCCCTATAGTGTGAATGAGCTATGGGCTAACCCCATGCCCCCTGCGTCCCCTCCTGTCCTCTGCAGCCATAAAGCACTTCATTACCACAGAGCCTGGAGAGACAGAGAAGCACTCAAGAGTGGAGTGCAGTGGAGAGAGGGGGTTGTTGTGGCAAAGTGAAGGGGGGTGGGTGGATGTAGATTTATAGTCGCCCACCACAGCGAGGCTCTGGGTCTGCTCCTGAGGGACCCGGGGTTTATCCGGTCAGCGTTGAGCCCATTTTCAGGCCCCGCTGGCACAAACACATAACCACGAGGAGAAGCTATTTTTGGGCTGGTGACGTCACTGTGTTGCTCTTTATTCGTGTTTTTAAAAAGAAGCCTTCCCCGGGCTGATGTTCACATATAGGTGCAGGGCTTTGGACCAGCTCCAGCTGAAGCAGAGCTCTGCTTAATGTGGATGTGTTCCAAGGTTTAGGTGTTGACTGGTTAAAAGAGGTCTATGATGGAGCTGAGAAGGTTTTTCTAATGCTATTGATACCACGAGCACGGCCCCTGGCTCCTGGTTATTAGACAGGAACAGGAAAAGAAAACCCTCATTTCCTCTCTTGCCATCTTTCTCAGAGTGGGAAGACAGTTTTCTGGCCTGCTGCTGTGGACTTTCTGCAAGTTTTAAATCAACTACAATCCATTTCTCCCTCCTTGACTCTCACCATAGGGGCGCGATTAAGAGGCTGTGTGGTATATTTTGGTGCAAGGCGCATGGTGCACAGGTGGGAGGTTCACTCCAATGAGGTAGTGCAAAGAGAGTTGATGGAGGAAACTGGGTCTTGGATGATGTGCAGAGAATAGAATAGATGTCTCAGAAGCACATCTGTTTCTGACATCACTCTGCTGCCAGTCTGGTGATTTCAAACTAAATACTTGCAGCAAATGCACCAAAATAATGGAATAATGCTTAAAATGTACACACATTATTTTAATCAAACTCTTTGCAACCGAAAGATGCCTTTAAATCAGCATCACAAACCATTTTGAATGTGGTTAAAGCAGAAACATTGGTAAATCAGTCTGTACTGAGCTCTTAAATTAATATGGTCGATTCTCCAGCTATCTGTTGTCCACAGCTGCTTTATACTGTATGAAAAGCTTCTCCCTCAGGTCATTAAACCCCTTCAGCCATCTGCAGGCAGCAGGACAGACATGTTGATAAATCTGCAGCCTCCAATTTGAGCAGTGCCGCGTCAGAGCGCAGTGCCATTACGCGCATCCGTCCACTGTGTTTACCTTTATTAAATCACATGCAGATAACACCACGCTGCTACAAAATAACCCCACACACCTCTACACATATCAGAGAGGTCGTTATGGCTCGATATTCTGCCTGTTTATACGGGAGACCTCAGATTAGCCGGGCTCATTAATCCTGTGTGTCATGGCCTCTTTTCCAACTTTTCGCGATGCGATGTGACCGTTTACAACACGAGAGACAGTAGAGTTAACTTCGGATTGATGCGATCACATAAACAGCTTCAATTCCCATTGTACAAAATAACTGTTCAAACAACAACAGGTTTGGAGCTGTGCGGTCAGGTCGTGCCGCTCTGCACCATCCAGACATGATATGATTTCCTTCATGGTTGAGCTATTGCTGTCATTCACCCCCCACCTCCCCATCCCCCCCGAAAGCCGTTATGTTCGACCACTGAATTTTATAGCCTCCCCAAGCATGATGGCCTGGCATCGCCTATGACTCTCACTTAATCTTCATTTTGCTGCCCCACCCCCACAACTCCCCTATCTCGGTACCATCAAGACAGAAGTGACCACACAACACAGCCAGGAACTACAAGATAGGTACAACAGAGAGGCTGATGCACATCATGTTTTAGCTTAATTTTGTTGCCTAATTTTCTCGATGTGTCGGGCTGTTTCTTTCTGAGATGATTGATTATGTCGTAGCTTGTCCCAATGGGCTCTCTGACATATCCTGTCCAGTCCAGGATAGGTCCAGTCTAATTCCTTGGGAATTCCTGAGGATTTGCCCAGTCACCAAACAAAATGGTGATAATGGACAACCAATGGATAATGGACTGAAGTACAGATTACTTATATTTTGAAAATTCATTATTCTTAAAATTATGGAAGGATATTGTGTTGTTCTTACAATAACTGTGCATTGCAACTAGTCACTAATTAGGCAAGTTTAAGAAAACTAAATACTAAATAGGAAACAAACATTAATTTTTGGTCAAAGATGTGAACTCTTTATGTAACTTTACACAACTGACAATCTCACAATCACACCCACTTCACACACCGTTTGGCCAGGAGTGTTGAGCTGCGTATGTCTGCAGGGTTTGAACTTCTCTCTCAAGCTCTCTTTTTTCATTCTTTACACAACTTTTTCTGTCACTTTTCATGTGAAAGCCTTGTGTAACACTATGAATACCTTCAAGGAAAGAAAATGTGTCTGTTAGGCCCATATTTAAACTCCCATCTCTCTATAACAGTCAGCTTTACACTCTACATTTGTGTGCGGCCTTTCGGAACGAATGTAAACACACTGGTCGAATGACACGTCATACGAACTAGTCTTTTTGACCCTGCTAAAGGGTTACAGCGAAGCTACTGTGGGAACCGCAAGAACTGTGACTGGTCAACTAAGGCTCTTTGTGTTTTGCTGGTAGAGACGGTTGACTGTGAGGTTAGCATGATGCGAGCTGAAGAGAGCCTCAGTAATCGTTTCCCTCTCAGTAACACACACACATATATACATACATATCTCCACTGAAAAAGCTTCTGCTCGCCACTGTTATCATCCTCTATTACAGTGAAGAAATGAATGTAAACTCAGCAACAGTCTCCTCCTCAGTAATGAGACAAGGCAAAGCTTTCTGTATCACAAAGTGAAAGAGTATAAACACAGTTACTGTGGGAAATATAATTAAAGCATGATACTGTCTGATCACATACATCCATCTCGTGTTGCAGATGACAAACATGATAAACCTACACTGTAGGTATATACGGCGTTAACCCCTTGTGTTTAAATTCAACTTGCCGATCCACCAACCTGACCTCTACACCCTGACTTTTTGCCACTGAACGTTGGCCTGGGCTATAATTAATTAGAAATAAAAGACTGCACCGCAATAGATTCAAGAAAACCCAGAATTTTTTATTTAATTTGAAATAATTGGAAGCGCTGAGTTGTCATAAGTCTTACGACTTCTCCAAATCATTTGAAATGTGCTGCTATTGCACTGGTGCTGCCGCTGTCACATGGAGCTCCTCATGCTGCCCGGATTACACCTGTGTCAGATCTAGCACACCCTATCAGGGGCATGTCCAGGGAGTGTGTGTGTGTGTGTGTTTGTGTGTGCATGTACTGCCATGCATGCCAGCCCTGCACAAGTCAGTGCCCCACTTGGGCCACCCCAGTTAAAAAAGTCTCTCCACGCCACTGCATCTTATCAAACCCAGTATGCATGAATAACAGTCCTTTCTCCCCACATTGTATTCACACTGGCTATCATCACATTGCACATAACTGCAGGTAGGAAAAGAGCAGAACTGGACAAATCCTTCCTGGACGCCCGAGGAGAGAGACTTCCTGGTCGGGCCTGCCCACACACGAAACCCTCAAACAGTGATCAAACATGATCACAGCTGCCACAGCGCTGCAGACAGAGACAAAGGTTTGATGAGACACAAACACGGAGGAGGTGCATGATGGGATGGGGGGGGG
>NTHP01000473.1:288455-302031 GCA_003416845.1 Oplegnathus fasciatus
GGGGGTTGCAGGGGGTCAGGAGGACTCTTGACTGAGTAGGAGGTGCCGTTTAAAAGAGTTAGAGAGTTAGAGAGATTCAAGCCCACTTCTGATTCGTCAGTGGGCGGCATTCTCAAAAACTTTCCAGGCAGCCACCGAGTGCGTCAGCATCCAGAACCCCCCCTCCTCCCCTCCCTTCCCATCCCCCACATCCTCCTCTTCCTCCCACCTCCATCCTCAGTCCCTACGGCAGCCGTTGCCATGTGGACAATGGAACCATTCGCTTCGGTTGCCATGGCAATAGCTATCTGGCCCCTACTAGGGGAGGATCACATGGACGGAGCCGGTGAGGTGTCTTTAACCCCTGGACACACAGCGGCGTCAGTGACACAGCATGCAGCATTAGTCAGCTGCAGTTACAGTAGCAGCACAGCAGCCTGCAAGCTAGCGTTAGCTCCACACAGCAGCCTGCAAACGCAGTCAGGTATGCTCGCGTCCTTTCGGGTCAAACACATAAATAAGCGGGATTATACCACAGAACGGCCGATGGAAAGATATATATTGCACACATGGGTCATTTAACCGCACAAATGAACACAAATGGCCTCCTCTGGCCTGGTGTTGGGGCGTTGCAGCATCCTCATGTGCATACATGTATAGGTATGTGCATACGAATCCCCTGTGGATGAAAAGGTAATGGGTTCACGCATGTTACACGCTGACATCTTCTCCCTTCTAATGAACAGCCGCCCTAGCAGCAGCGACAAGAGCCCTAATCGCCTTATTCATCTTCATAATCACACCTTATTCATCCTTATAATCACTATATTCATCTTGGTAATGACCCCGCTAAGGCAGGGAGGCCCATACGCACCGTCTCCCCCTCTCCCATCACACACACACACACACAACACAGATGTAGCAAGGCATCTCGGGCTGTGAAAACATGCTTTTTTCATGTCAGCGCCGGAGCAGAACTGTTGTGTGAAGACTTAAAGACACAGCGAAATGACAGTTAGAGCATTTTTAGCTTAAGTAATGTAACATATTTCAAACGGAAACAGAATATGCGGGCAGGGTATAATTTCGGGAGGCATCCGATCAAATTGTTCATGGATTTTAAAATGTGACTTAGGGAGCAGGTCTGGAGAACCAGAGCAGTTCAGACCTGGATATAGCCCTCTATGAAGGCCTGTTTGCCCCCACTCACATCTCCTTCACCCCATGTTACTGGTTAATGAGGTGGAGGAGGAGGCACAAATTCAACCATTCCCTTTTAGAAATGTAAACAAGGTTTTTGCCAACTGACATCCAAACATACCTGCAACCCATGATCTCATGAGCTAACAAGGTCACGAAGGTTTTTATTGACTTTATGCTTGTTGTGTGTGTTTTACCTGGAAGTGGGAATGTGCTGCGTCATCTAGATGCTTGCGATCACCTTGTGCCTACATTTTTATCAAATATCTGACCAGTTATATAATCTAACGTACAGAAGAAATAAAAGGATCGACAGAGCTGGAAGAAAATGAGAGACTTTCTTCTACAGCAGTCTGACAAATGTCGTAGCAGCGCTAATTAGATCAGTTCTCCCACTCAGCTCTGGGATCAGCTGGCCATGTTACTCTTACAATACTCACGGTGACTGATCAGAAAGTGTTGGTATTTGTGTTTTATTATGTGTTTATAACGATGTGATATCATAGCAGAAGTGTGGCGTTGTGTTAATTCAACATTTCTTCATGCAGTCACAGTGGAGACTCATCTGGTTAGTTACACTGTTTCGCTGCACAGTCCAGTTTTTCTATGACGTGGGCTTGTTATTGTGTAACAAGCGATTATTGCAAACTATATTATAAATATAAAGTGTATTACATAGTTGGGGGAAAAGTTGTATTTTAATTCATATTTATAAATCTTTAAATCCAGACCAACAAAGCAAAAATCATCAGTTTAGTGATTGTTTGTGAAGAATGCAAAAAATGTTTATTACTTAATAATCTGCATCATCGTGCTTTTAAGTTAAGCATCAGAGCTCTTGCAATTTTTCACCATAGAAACATCAAGCTAATGTAGCTGCAACACACAGTAGGCTAGTCGATTTAGTTGTAAGCTCTGTACTGTAGCTCTTTTTAATCCTTTATCTGCGGTGGATGTGATTGTGTCAGGTCACGTGACCTCCTCGTAAATGTGGACGTGTGTTCACAGTTTTGAGAAATTTATAGTGCTGCGTGAACTGATCAGCACAAAGACTTCTGACTTGAGCTTGCTATGGCTGGTAGGGATGGTTGATGATTTTCGAATTTTCGAATAGTCGTTAAAATCATAAAAAATCGAATAGTTTGTGCGACTATCGTTTAGTTTTAAAAATATGTTTTCCCTTGTTTTTACTGGCGCCTGGTAGTAACATGCTAGTAAAATGGGAAACAACAGGCGCAACTACTGAACTAAACCAGTACTGCCAGGACAAGCGCCCACCCCTCCACATCGATCCCATGGACAATATCCCGACTGGCAAAATTAGCAAGGGCATACTTGTGTGTCTGTTTCATCCGAGAGTTATTGTAAACACACTGCGCTTCCGTCTTCACTCCCGTGACTGTCAGGACCCCTTGGCGGCACTTTTTCAACGTTGCCTGACCAAGGGTCCATATGTGACGAGTTGGGAGTGAGAACGTGGTGAGAATTTAGACATGTTCAATATCATTATCGGTATCAGAATGGCTTACTGGAGGTCAACACACATGTTCCTTCGGTGTGTGTGCGTGCAAGCAGCAGCGGCGCGGGGTGGTGGTGGTGATGATGATCTTCGAAGATTCGTCGAATAGTTCCCAGTGATTATCGAATAGTATTTTTGCTTGAAATGCCCATCCCTAATGGCCGGTAACAGCGACTGGAAATTAAAAGACAAAACAGCAAATGGGACGAACAAAAAAATGAGCGCGCCGCATAAAGTTAATAGAGAGCCTGAAGTCCTGACTCTGCTAGACTCTGTTCCACTTGCTTCTGTAACTCAATATTAATCTCACATATGGACTGAACCACACAACATGCCGTTGAGAAAGGCTCTGTATCTGTATTTTTAGGTGTTAGCATTGTTACAAATTTTGAACAAGATTTTCTTACTTCTGAAACACAACCCAGAAGTTCTGGTTTCTCTTTGTTCTGGTTTTTCACGGCTCTGTGTGATGAGAGAGGTTAGCTGCTTTCTCCAAATCACATTTGATTGGACATAATTTATGTATACGCCCCCGAGTGCTGCATGAGTCATCAAAAATACTTCAACATTTTACAGGAAGAGAAAGGGAGAGGGATTTAGATATATGAATCAAAAATGCTTTTTAAAAATATATATTTGACACCATGAGAGCAGAAGAATTAAAGCAGGGGCACGGTTTAAAGCGCCTAAGAACTGAGTATTTTTCTATAGCATTGAATATTTATGACTAAATAAAAAGCATCAATCAGAATAAAAGAAAAACATCTTTAGGTATTATTCATTAAGAGTTTAACACTCAGAAACTAAGCTAATGTGCTTCATCGGGACGATCTTCTGATTAAAAAATAGCTAAATCCTGATTTGTGCATGAAATTATGTGACATCACCATTTTCTAACTCAGTCCCGCCCACTTCAAACCAGTGAAAAGACAACAGAGAAAAAAAATATACAGAAATCTGTCATATGAAATACTAAAAACTGTCTAACTTTGGCAGAAAATCATGTGTTCATGAAGGATCCCATCACTCATAGTAAGAAGCTGAATGAGAAAATATGTTTTCAGGGCCTTTAAGTCTTTTTATTTCAGTATGTCTTCATTAAAAGAAAACCGGAGAGCAAGAGGAACACACTATGAGCAGCTTTGCATATAAAGATGCATCTTGCAGGCTGTGGAGAAGTTGGCAGGTATGTAGCACAGCAGCTGTAGCTGTAGGTGATGTGGGAGGCAGACTAATGGAGGCAGCGAGGTGCCGTCAGGTTTCGGCTCGTTGGAGGATGACTGACAGATGTTAGACAGTCATTTGACCTCCCACGGCTCGGCTCTGAGCGCTTTCCCAACAAAGCCGCTCCTCTCTGCCCCGAACGGTGGGATGTCCGCCATTTCTGACGTGAAACGCGCCGCATCTGCGTCTGTCTGTGAGCTGAGAGCTGCTGCACAGTGTGGGTCTGTTTACTCCTGAGATGATGTGTTGATGGAAAAGAAATAGGAAGGAAGGAGGAGATTGCCTGTGATCCACTACCAAAGGAGCAGCGAACCTGTGGGGAGGCCAGACCCTCTCCGTCATATTTGCTTCACCCCACTGCTTTCTCGACTCCTCTCTTTAAATCACTCTTCATTTATAGTCTCCTGTTTTTATACTGTATTAGGCCTTTTCCACTAAAGGAACACAGCGTGTTGTCACAGCTTCTGCTTTTGATTCCACGGTACTCCCCCCCTGTTTTCGGAGCGAGTTTCTGAGCCTAAATTTTGGCACTGCTCAGGAGGTGGTACTAAATCCAAGTTCCAGGTGCTCTCGGTGGAAAGAAATGCAACAGTTCATTTTCAACACAGCAGTTACGCAAGGAAGTATGTTTTTTAATACACAGTACTGGTAATATTCTGATTCAGAATATCCAACCTGCATGTTTTGCTGCCTTTTTTTATATTTGTTTGTTTACTTCCAAGCGACAAAGCCCTCCAGTAGTAATTATGACCGGAGCGAAGGAGGAAGTCCACGTAGGGAAGAGGTCGGGGTGGATGGATGAGTCAACAAAAGACTGTTTGTTTCCCAAAAGTCAGCGGTGTTGTTTTTTAAGGCATAACCACAATTAGGGGTGGGTGATCTATCACAATCTATTTAATCGCAATCACGATCCACGATCTAAATTGCGATCTTTGAAATGTCCTGTAGTCTATGGCTAGACTTGAAATAGCCTATGAATTTCTCCATTTGCACCATTAAAACACAATATTGCATTACAGATACTGTTTTGTTTTTGTCTGGTGGGATGCTGACGAGCGAGGCTGTGCCGCCCTGAGTGAATTCTTTCTTTTAAGGATGTTTATAGGTTTGTTGTATTACCTCCATAAGAACCCACCATTGCTCGACAAAGTTTACAGATAACTTTGGCTTTGGAAATATCTGACACTGCATAGCCAAACCATTCCCATACCACTGATGAGTTATTTTTTGGCACAAGCGCCTCATCCGCCATGCCGCTAGCTATGACTCACGTTGCATCATTTACAATATGTCACCCAAGGAGGAGCCACGTGAAGTAATTCGTCCAATCAGCGTGGCCATCTAGTTCGCTACATCACTCTATTGGTTTGTTCACGTAGCGCGGATCCGCTAGTCAATGAGGTTATGTGAAGTTTGGAAACAGAAGTAAGAGGACATTAAACATCGTGATCTCTATGATTTGCCTGAAAAGTAGATTGATCTAAAATCGCCAGATCGCTCACCGCTAACCACAATCTTCCCGTAACTGTAACCACGTGTTTATTATTGTCACCATGACAACGAAACTCTCATAACCTTAAGTAATAATTTTAACCCAAATTATGAGGTGTCCCCAAACCTAAGCAAACCTTTACCGAAGCGTTGTCGCATCATAAAACAGATTTATTTTCCGACAGTGATTTGTAGCCGGTTTTTGACGAAACAGTCACATGATGTCGTCCTGCCGATAGGGAGGCGTCAGATCAGAAAACTCATCTGTGTCTTTCTAGAAGGCATGGCTACAACATATTTTGTTGTTTAATTTGGAGGACATGTTATTTGTCTGTGTAAACTGTAGATTGTGTGCACATTGTTTCCGAGTACATTATTAGCTTGACAATATTTCTCAGTAACATGCCAGAGCAGGTCTGGTTTCGGTCTCGTGTAGTCCTGTCTGTCGACCTGCTAGTCCATGTGGAGCTCCTCTATTAATTTAATAAATACTGATATATAAAAGTCATCAAATATGAAAGAAAATCAACATTCGCTCCACTGCGCTCGCCTACCGAACAACGCATAAAATGAAGACGTTTGTCCTGGTATCCGAAGCAGTGTCAACCTTTCAGTGCCTTTCAGAGAGATCTGTATGTCGATATATGCTCTGTTTTTCAGCCCCACTTCTCTGCTATTTTTCCCTTTTTGCCTTTGATTCTAAACAATCGGCCTCCTCTCTCTGCTTCTCTGCAAGGTGTCAGTACATTATAAACAAAGACAAGCCGAGCAGCATCACCCTCAGCTGAGGAGATGTCAGAGGGAGTGGGAGGGATTTCTCCTGCCTGTGGTCCATCTGAGTGTCTCAGTCGAGACGTGTGGACACACTGGGACGTGCGAGGTCACGGAGCGGGGCAGGAACCGCGATGAAGGGTAGGATGAGATTTCACAGATCCAGGAACAGGGAACCAGTGAGTCACCGGTGTCACAGCGGAGTGCGTCACAGCCTTCTGGTCAGACAGAACGAGAGCCGTCCAGTTCTCAGAAGAGTCCCTCAGCAGCCCCCACGGAGAGAGGCATTCCCAGAACGCAGGCCAAGTAAACACCTCGCGCCAATAACAGCAATTGCAAAAGCAACACCTCACCTACGCCAATCACAATCATGTAATCAGCTCCACGGGGGGAAACTGCTTTGCATCTATTTGTGATCCTGCGCTCTGAGACTTTAGAAACATGCACCACCTCATTTAAAAACAGCTGTTTAACACGTGTTCAGCATCATGGGCACAATAGAGTTATTTCACTGACAAGCTCAACTTCAACCGGAGAGGTGTTTATGGTTATTCCATCCTTCCGAGTTTGGCTTCCGTTCTCCACAGTGACGTTGTAATTTTTACCCTAAATCCAATGAGAAACCACAGTTAGAGGCAGCACAAACACACGCACAGTCAACCGAACAATCCAAATGCAGGAAGATGGATGCCATTTTGCTGCAGGCGAAGTAAAATGAGTCAAAGAGGAATTGACTTCAGTTTAAGTCTTGACTGAGAAAATTGCCCGACTCAGTCAAGAGAAAGACAATCAACCAGAGGGAGGTGAGTAAGAGCTTGTAAACACTGAGAGATGGAAAATAGAGCTAAACTTCTAAAATGTCGGTTGTTGTTAACACTGACCATTCAGTGCTGCTTCCTGTCTGCTAAACCTGGTGTAAAATTATGAAAATTCAGCGTCAGAATGAAAATTAGGATGCGAAGGCAGAGTTTGAAGTAGTCCACACTGACTCATCCGTGGGGTGATGTCAACCAAAATCACAAATTATAATGGGAGCACAGAGAAATGTCAATGAAAACAACTACTCTTGATGGCTTGTTCTGTTGCCCTGCTACTGTCTGTTGTGTCAGCTACATCAGATTTTCACGTCAGCCAATGAAACTCTTGTGTACGGTGACAACATCTAAACACACAAAAATGGAGGTGTCTCCTGCCTTGGTTGTGCCTCTCCAAAGCAGGATGATTGGACGACCTTAAGTCACGTATTCCCCACTTATAATAGATTTAAAGCGCCTTTAGACTGTACCACAATGATCCTGTAATTTTATTACATGTCACACTGTGCAGGATGGGTCTAATGAAATATTGCTTGCAGTCTGTGTCAGTTTGAGGCACGTCAGATAAATGCGTGGTGACTCATAGCGCTTTCTAAATAGGAAACTGGATATGAGAGCAGAGGCACGTCAACAGCTGGCATCATCTATCTGTGCCGCTCTTATGTTTTGAAAATGCAGCAAATCAACGAACAAGCTTCGGTCACAGTGCTGACACGTCTGTACATTGAAAAAAACTCAAACTTTATTCAAAAACAGCACTTACGAAATGTCTGATTGGTTGGTTTGTGGAGGTGGGTCGTAGCAGCTGGCCGTCCGAATTTCGACACAATCTGTCTTTGGCTGTGGTGGTCGTGTCTCACAGAGCGATCTACGATCTACGATTTGGATTTGTGGACTAAAGATTTTACTGCATTTCTCTCACAATTGTCAACTTTCATCTCAGACAGCCAGCAAAGTATAAAGAGGCCTTTAGGGTCAACAGCAACTGAGGGTCTGTTGTCCAAGGTGAGGAATAAAAAAAGAGCTGTAAGACAGAGCTAAACTAACCATCAGGCGTACTCGCCATGCCGCTGTAGGACCTAAAGAGTCCTCTCTGCAGGACTGAGCTGAGTCCTGCCTGCAGCACAGCGCCGCACTCCAGCAAACCTCCACCTAATCCCTCAGACCTGAATTAATGGACTGGCATGAACTTAAAAGCTTTGTCCAGCAGTACAGAGTCCACAGTAACATGCTAACAGCCCGGGAAACACACAAGGGCACAAGTTTACAAAGGGGAAACACGGCAATTAATGATCCTTACATATTTGTATTTTTCTCAAATTCAATAAATGAGGCTCAATGTAAACATTCCTTTAAATCGTCTGTTCATTTTATTATATAACAGACAGAAAGAGGACATAAAATGAGGGGAGAGAGATTTCTACATTAATCAGTTAATCGTTTAATCTATAAAGTGTCAGAAAATTTCCCTCACAAGTCCAAGTTTAAATATTCAAATTGTTCGATCAGCAGTTTAAAATCCAAAGATTTTCAATTTGCAATCACAGAAGACTAAGAAAATCAGAAAATATTCACATTTGAGGAGCCGCAACCTTTGAATTTTCAGCATTTTTGCTTAAAAAATGACTTAAATGATTATCAAAAGTTTGAGAGATTAATTTTCTCCCAATCAACTACTCAATTAACTACCTGTGAGACAGTTTTCTAATCTGTGTTTATTGTTTATTGTACTCATGTCTGATGGAGAGATACACACCTCAACTTTCACTCTGGAGCTACATTTGCACATTTTCAACAGTTTATCGTCCACCGTATGAAATTCTGTTCAGAACCAAGCGTCTGACGCATCTGTGCTCTGTAGTCTGAGTTGTGTATTCTGTTGCTCAAACTTTATTTTGAACAATTCAGCCTCAGCTCCAACAAATTAGATCTGGAGATGTGAGTTTGTTCGCCGTGGGGTGGAACAGTGAGAGCACATAAGGACACCGACTACAGGAGATGTTATAAATAAATAAATGTTTACATGCATCCTTGGTTCAGGATGTAGCATGCAAGGCAAAACTCTCAGAAGGTTGTTGTAAGAGTATTTTCAAGTTCAAGCCTCTGAACAAACCCTTCATCCTCCTCACAGACAAAACAGCAATCAATATCTTTCCTTGTCTATTTCCAACTTCAGCTCCTTCCCTTTTATCACTTTCGGTTAGCTAAAGCTAATCAGAGAGCTCTCAGCTTGTTGTCAAACTTAGTTTTGCATAGAAACAAGGGTGATGTAATGCTGCTTGTGTGTGCTGAGCTCCTGCTCTCTGTGTTAGCAGCGAAGCTCACAGCTGTGCTTTGCATCTGAGCGGGAGAACAAAGCGTCCTTTAAACTTTCTCACCTCGGGTTTATATCCACAGCCTGGAAAACATCACACTCGATTCAGTTCCCTTTAATAAACTGGCAGCAGCGCTGAGGTAGTGGATTGTTCACCTCTCTGTGCTGGTGATGATGAAGTTGTAGCTGATGCTCATTCGCTGTGATGAAACCCTAAATGATTTGACCCCTCTGCCGCCCTTTTCCTATGATTTACATCACACGCCCTGGAAGTGAGCTCACGGTATCAGCGCAAAATCTGCACAGTGAGCACAGCGGCACAGAGGCTGGGCGTCATAAATTCCCTCTTAAAACAGCTGCACATTGATCTTATGAACGTGCCGCGCTCTTATTTAAATCAACTGGATTCCCAACCGCCATTAATAACAGTGGGAACACTTGAGGACAGATATAAGGAGGGAGGGGGGGGGGTTACTTTAACTGGCGACTATAAAAGATCACAAATCAAAGGCAGTCGATGCAGCTGTTTCACTAGATTATAACGATTACTGTATGAGCAGCGAGCCACACTCACTGAGACGGAGGGAGGAGGGATGATAGAGGGAGCTGCAAGGATACAGGAGAAAGGAGAGAGAGGGAGAGAAAGGGATGAACTCTTTACTGTGATGTATTCATCTGTAATTATTGATATTACTGTCATGTCTTTTAGTTATATCCTTGCTTTGACAATATTGTTTTACAACTTTTCAACCAATAAAGCTCATTAAACTGAAGAGATTGAAACAGAGCAGATATATGGACTGATGGTGGGGAGAGAAGAGACAGTTGTGCATTTTAGGGTTCATTTTAGAGGAATTTTAAAACAAATTGTTTTGGATTTTATTATTTTCTCAACCAAGAGATTAGTCATTTGGTCGATTATGAGAGAGAAATGGCCACCACAGTTTCCTAAAGTCCAAGGTGACGTCTTAAAATTGCTTGTTTTGCCCCACCAACTGTCCACAACATAAAGATGTTGAATTTACTATCATAAACGACAAAGATAATATAAGTTTTCTTTTGGGCATTTTTGCCTGAAAAACGTTTTAAACAATTATTCAAAATAGCTGCCGATTCATTCTCTGTTGATGGACTAATCATTTAATCAACTAATTGTTTCAGATCGACAGTAAATGACTGAAGAATTGCAAACCGAGCGGCAGTGTTGGTCAGTAAATGTCAGCAAATGTGTAAAAATAAGAATTGAATAAACTGTCAAATCCACAGTGAGCACACACATGAACTTTTCTGTTGTTTATTGTCATTTACAAAAACAAATTTCTAAATTGTGGAACTGAATTTGGTGAAATATTTTTTTAAATTTTGGTGTTGTTTTCTAAAGCAATAAAACATGTGGAGGCGTGTTTTTGTTTTTGTTTTTTTTCAGCAGCCTGGTGGCAAAACCGGAGATGCCTGATGCCTGACCTGGTGTATTTTTCCGCCTTTATACGCCGTTTACAACATTTTTACGACAGTTTCAAACATTAAACAGAGTTATGAGCTGTGGGCTTTCAGTTTAATATTTCACTTTTCCCCTCCACCAACTAAAAGCTGCGTCTTCTTGGCTGGAAATAGAAGTTGTGCAAATGTAAAGAGGATCACATTTTGAGCTATAAGATAAACCTCTAGTTTAGTCTTGTTTGGAAATAAATTTGGATGACCGACTCGTGCAGAATTACTGAAGATGTCAATAAAACTCTTATTTAAACTGAATGAAACTAAATTGCACTGTGCCCTGATGATTAGCTTTAACTGTGTCTTCATGCATCCCGTCAAAGTGTCCTTGAGCACGACACTGAACCATCCACCTGTTCACCCGACTGTAAATCACTGTAAATAAGGTGTCAATTAAAATGTAATGTAAATGTAAATGTAGAGAGAAAAAAGATACTGAGAGTCAAAGAGGACAAAACACTCAAAGAGAAGAGAGCATGCTGGGTAAATCAGTGCTGTACTGTATATGTACAGGGATCATTCATGTTGTAATGTTCAGTTTAGTAAAAGTAAGCCAAAGATCTTTAGTTGCACAGCTGAGAGCTGCTGTTCTTCCTCTGGCTGTCGGTCGATTCAAAGCTATTCAGGAGGAAAACAGATTGTGCAAAATGTGTGATTTGGGAGAAGAGGGAAATTGAATCCTTTTTTCTTTTGTACTGTAGAAAGTGTGATGATTTAAGAGAGTAAATCTTTCATGAAATGATTTGACAAAACTGAACTATTCCACCGTACAGATGATCAGAATCTGGTTGTTTAAGTTTGCTAACTTTGTCTCAAAAGCCTGAAAAAGAAGGCAACATGGACCATTTAATTAATATTTGCTCTGATTTATCCAGCATTATATGGCATATATATCTTAATGTCAGTTATTTATATATTATATCATATTGTATATTATATGTCTGAAGATCTGATAGTGAAAATTGTTGGAGTTAGTTTTCTTGTATTTAAAAATGTGTGCACAGTCTTCTGGATCACGTGTTGCTCAGCAGGATAACAACCATGTATGAAGCCATAACCAATGTAACAACCAATAAGTTGTCAAAATGCTTCTCTAAATGGATTAAAATACGATTAATCCTGTTATATTATCAGTTAAAGGGTAATAGCGACTTTAGACCAATATTGTCCTTAAGTTACATCCATTTCTCTTTAATATCAGCAGATTGGTGCAACACTGCTACAATATCAGATGTTGTGTTACATGTGTGAATGATATTTTCAAAGTTTAAGAGTGTATGTGTATACGTGTAAAGTCTCTGCCCTGTTTGCAGTGGTGGAAAAAGTACCTTTTACTCAAGTAAAAGTAGTAACACCACCACAGGGTAGAAATACTCTGCATTCAAAATTTAGTACAAAAGTATAAACATCAAAATATGCGTAAAGTACCAAAAGTAAAAGTACTCATTATGCAGAATGGCCCATTTCAGAATAATCTATATTATATAATTGGATTATAATTATTGATGCATTAATGTGCTCATCACTTTAATGTCGCAGCTGGTAAAGGTGGAGCTCATTTTAATGACTTTCTATACTGCTGGGTAGTGTGAATTTCCCTCCGGGGGTCAATAAAGTTTTATCTTAACCTATAATAATGCACCATCATTTATTAGTTGATTATATTTTGTATTAATTATCTGAATCTGTAAATTAACTAATAACTAAAGTCATCAAATAAATGTAGTGGAGTAAAAAGTGCAGTCTTTTCCTCTGAAATGTAGTTGAGTATAAAGTGGCAGAAAATGGAAATACTCAAGTAAAGCACAAGTACCTCAATATTGTACTTAAGTACAGTACTTGAGTAAATGTACTTCGTTACTTCCCACCACTGCCTGTGTGTTAGTGTGTATTATGGTGCTGCAGGCTTGTGTAATCTGTTATCTGTGCGTTCAGTGTTGAAATGATCTGGACTACAGGCCTGTAGTGTAGGCTGACTCACTCTACTGTTTGCAGGGCGTTGGGGGTCCTGATCGCCCTCCCAGAACTGTTAAATGCACTTCAGCACTGCTCTCAGCAACACACACACACACACACACACACACACACACACTCTACCCAAATATGCTGTGTATTCAGCCAGCCGCCTACTCTTCCCTTCACCATCTCACACCGGCACATCACACAGGCATGAAAACCACCATATGCACACAAGTTTTCTCTTTATCTGTAAACTATTTATAAAAAAAATCTTTCTCTCTGCTTTGTTCTGTGTGTTGTAGTGTTTTTACATGATCATCCAGCACTCACGGTAATATCACAAAAGTACTGCAGACCTGTACTGCGACCTCCTTATTAAGGTTAGATCACAAACATCGTCCAGCAGGCTGACACTAGCCTTTTATTACATAACAGTCATCATTATCTACCTCTGATATGACGGATATAATGTCGCTTCAAGTACAAATTTTAGACACTTATCTTTAGATCTTCTCTTTTCATGCCACTTTCTACTTCTACTCCACTACAATACAGAGGGAAATATTTTGCTTTTTACTCCATTACTACATTTCATGCAGAATCTTTTGATGGTTCCAGCTTCTCAAATATGAAGCTGCTTTTCCTTTGAATGATTTGAATAATTGTAATGTATTTGAATAATGTCGAGGTTTGGACTGTTGGTTGGACACAACAAGCATTGTGAAGGTGTCACTTTGGGCTTTGGGTCATTGTGACGGCATTTCTCACTATTTTCACTGTTTTTTCAAACCAAACAATCAATCGATTAAT
>NTHP01000473.1:317488-336692 GCA_003416845.1 Oplegnathus fasciatus
GAGAATAAATCAGGGTTAAAGTAGTGATCCTTCCAGCCCTGATATATCCATTACACAACCATTACTGTTATTATTACTATCGTTATTAGCATTAGTATCATTATCAGCAGGAAGTCGTACATTCAGCTAAAGCCACCAAACAGACTCTAACTCTGCTCCTGCTCCTTCCTCCAACTCTGAGATGATGCAGTGTGTTTGGGCTGCGTTCTGACACAAAGCAAATACGGTGTAATAGATTGCAAATGAACTGCGCCACGGACACCACCAATTAATCAAAAGGCAGATTGTCGTACTTTCTCCGTGCCATTGCAGAAAAAAAAAAGGAGTGAATCGCACCTCCTTAAAATGAATGGATTGTATCTGCAGTTAATTATCATTTACTACAGGGTCTCTTTGGGATGTTTCCACAGCTTAAGGATACGGCCGGTGAAGTGGAACGGAGAGGAGCTCTGCTGCGATGGAATCAGAGATTGGCCTGCTGGTAATTACACTTTCATTGTAAGAGGATCAATTCTATGTAATCAGAGTGCAATCTCACTGAAAATCGAGTGGTTATTCAAACCACTTTAACGTGGAAACTTTACATTTTCAAGGAAACAACATTTGTTTGATAAACAGTAGCTGAGAGCAAATACGAGACGATGGTTGTGATTACACTGGACACACATTTTCTCTACTTTTGCTCTTGACCTCTGACCTCTGCAGTGGCTTGAAAAGTTTGGCCAACTTGTATTTTTTTAAATTTCTGGTTGTTTTCATTATCGACTGATCTGCTGATTATTTTCTCAATTAATCAATTAATCTTTTTATCTATCAAATCTCAGAAAATAGTGAAAATTTGGGTGGAATTTACTGATTCAAACTCACAGAGCCACCTTTCAAGCCAACAAGCTTTGCGTGTTTGACACCAAAAACATAGATTTTTGGTGGAGTATTCCTTCAGACTTGTGCATGTATTTCAACTGCATTTTGTCTTGTGCCAAAATCCTGTTTCAAATGAAAATACGTTGAGTTACAGCAGCAGGACGACATGGAAACGCTCGTGCTGGCAGTCCCTGCATNTCATGGTCTGGTGCCACACAGTATGCTTACACAAAGACTGGCCCAGGGTATGTTTTGTATTGATTTGTTCTCTGGTCATGTAGGATAAAGATAGACCCCACCCAACAGGACCAACAGCAGCTAAAAATAACACGTGTAAATCAAGGCTAGAGCCACACACACACACACACACAAACACACACACACATGCAGTCCTGCTGGCTGTGATGATGACGATGTGTCGGAGGTCAGAGGGGATAATTATTATGTAGTAACTGAAACACTGCTTCTCTTTGACGCATGTCTCATCTTTAATGCTTGTTCTTTTATTCTTACTTTTTCTAATTTACAGCCGAGGCTCTTATTTCTCCAGACTGTGAGGTGAGGGGGTGAGGGGGTGAGGTGGATGTCTCCACGCTGAGCGGGTGACAGCATTTATGGGAGAGTGCCACCGCAGTTTACAGCCCCTCTCCCATCGACCAAAGCCATCTGAGCCATTAATCATACACTAAACCAATTACCATGCCATCACACCCGTCTACTGTCCATCTCATCTCACAGACTCCGTCAGGACAGACGAATGCTGCTTCACGAAGCTACCAAGACATGACTATTAATATACAAAGGGGGAGTCATAATGGTGTCTCTCCTACCTCTCCATTGTCCTCTCGAGTTTGATTCAGGATATAAAGTTTTTTAATTTGAAGGGATCAGCTCCTGCTGTTCAGTTTAGGGTATAAAATGATCGACATGTCCAGTGCTAATACTGATGATGGATGCATTTGGGTGTTTCCTTGCTGTTGTTGACAAGATTTCAGGGAACTACTTTGTTTGTTGGCTGCACAGAATTCCCACAGGGGCAATTTTGAGGCCACTGTTAGCAGTAGAGATTAACAGTTAACAGTTAACCCGTTTATATTTTTGGCATTGTGTGTATTTTGGATTTGCACCTTATTGATATTTTATATTTTAGTCCTCCTTTGTACTGCCACTGCTGCACAACAACTTCCCTCTGGATAAATAAAGTTCTATCATGTCTTAAGATGTGAATCAAGATGCAGATACAGATGTCATTACTCACCAACATCACTTCACAGATTTCCCTCTTGACAATGATAGCCATGCTTGCTGCAGGGCTCCATGAATGGCAAAGTTAGTGTGTAAGTGGATCCACCACTTTGGTACAGAATGAAATATCTCAACAATTATTTGATGGATTGCCATTAAACATCATACCTGTTAAACACCAGCATATTAGCATTTAGCTCAAAAACCGATGTGTCTAAGTACAGCCTCACAGAGCTACTAGCATGGCTGCAGACTCTTAGTCTTGTTAGATATATATATTTGACATGTACCACAAAAGTAGAACAATTAAAGCAGGGGCACAATATATATATATACATATATATATATATATATATATATATATATATATNATCTCAAAGATTTTCATTTCGTTGTCTTTCACGGCACCTATGGCAATAATTGGTAATTGCAGGTGTGTTTTTGGACCTCACTTCAGTTTCATCTTCTGCAGTCATCGACCTTTTCTTTGTTTGTTCGGCCATAATAACCGTTTACTCACAGCACTAGCAGAGACCTGAAAAAACAGTACGCTGCTTCACACACAGGTGAGTTGAAGAGCGAGTCTGTTGCGTTAAAAGCCTTGTTAAAAGCCTAACTGTGCTGGCGCTTGTGATTTTTCCGGGAAAGTCGCTCCCGACACCCGGGTCATAATACTGCAAATGCAAGGGCTTTCATCAGTGGGCCATAGGCTCAATCACCATTGTGTTGCCTCATTCGGTGATAGATAGTGACTTAACAGATGTTTATTTAAATGAAAATCTTAAAGATTATATCTTTAAAACAGGCGTTTGGTGTCCACACGTTTTCATAATTTAAAATGAGAAGCACAAGTCAGAACTACTCTTCAGTTTGTAAAACATTTCTGCTCTTGTAAAAAGCTAACACCAATCTGACCTGTAAATCAAAGGAATTAGTTAAATGACAGTGAGAAGTTTACACTGTGGGTTTAAACACATTTTAAGGAGGCGACTGTGGAGTCAGAGACTGTATCAATAAAGGTAAAGACTATGAGGAACCTCTGAGCTAAATTATGTTGCCAGAAGACCTGCACCTGACAGACATGCAGGAGGGGTTGGAGAGACATCAGTCAGACTCCCAAGAAACTCAAGACTAGGTAACTTGAATTTGTGTCTCTCTACTGCTAATTATAACGAGTGGTCCCCAGATTAACAACACNCTTTATTTTGTTGCTTTGGTTTGGCTGAATGCATGTCTCTTAGTTATTTTCTATGATTTGTTAATTTAACTTGTATGAAAAGTATAAAAATGTGCAATGGACTTTGAAGTAAACAATTCTGTGGAGGATGATGAAGGAAACATTGCAATAAAGTATTCAAAATGGCTAACTGGCTTGGGAGCTTCCCACTATATTCAAAAAGTCGTTGTTTTTTCTGTTCACAAGATATTTGGGCTGCCTGCTGTCACTTACTGTATGTGTTAAATACTGGTTTACACATTACACGTGCTACACGTCTTTTTTCACCCAAAGTGTGATGCACATTTAAAATGGCTGCCCCTAAGGTCAGATGGAGAATAAATTAAATATAGTTTAAATCATAAATACAGAACTGTTTACAGAAATGCAACACTCTATATTTGTCTAAAGTGCTACACCATAACAGCACTGGTGTCAAACCTAAACAGACCTGAGGCTGCACTCGAACACAATCAATGAACTCTACACTGATACCCGGGTACCAGAGTCTGTTGATGCACATCGCTGAAGAATTATAACAAATGGCAACCTCAACAGCGGTACAACCGAAGGCCAGAGTCCTGCACTGTTCTTAGACTGTCTCCGGCCTCAGCCTAATCCGGTAATGTCTGGCCTGTAATTTGGCCTTAGTGGGCAATAGAGAGGGCAAGGTGGAGACCAATAAAACAGTCGCGTTCGGCAGTGACTGTCTGCAGTCTCAGCGGAGCTCCAATGAAAGGCAGGCGAGGGCAAAATGAATCCCATCCATCGCCGGCTGCAGGGCAGAGTGACAGTGCAGTGCAATAGAGCTCAGTCACTTTACACAAGCTGCCATCAGCTGAGGGGAGAGGCAGCCCAGAGTAGTGATACCATCCTGACGGAGGAGGGAAGGCTCAGTTTCTAGTCCAACAAGTGGCTGCGAGGCCCTGAATACACTTTCCATCCACGCTGCTCTCAACTTGTGACTAACTGTAATCCGGCCCATGCAGCTGGATGTACAGTGGATCGGTGTCATAATACAGTGTAATGCCACTTTAGGGCCGGGACATTAGCCTGGGTGGGCATACTCCAGCTGGGTAATCCTTATCTGATTGGACTATGAGACTAATCCCGCTCTTCTCCGCCGCTCTGCTCTGCTATCTGCTTGTATCTCAGGCCTGCCTCTCATCCTGCCTCTCTGCTGTACACACACACACACACAGGAATACACTAACAAACATCACCAGTCAAACATGTTGAAGTACACAAAAGCACGTATGCACACACACACACAACATACTCCCACATGTGTTTTCAAATGCATGAATGTACACGACATTGATACTCCCACATGCTTATACATAAAATCATGAGGCAGTATGTGTGAACTGTGATCTGTGGTGATTGACAGGAGCTGTGGGAGGCCATACTGAAGTGGTAGCCATTTTAGCTAAAAAAGGAAAAGCACATTTTTCTAAATAATGTCTGTTGGAACGCTTTGGAAAGACTTGCCGTGGCTACAACTCAGATCTACAGTCTGAAGGAGAAAAAAGCCAATAAGTGTTTTGTTGTTGGGATAAACAAACATGCTTCATCCATTATTGATTTGTTTCGCGAGGTCATAATTTCCACTGAATTTTGGTATCCTGAATCACTAAAATCTGTCTGAACCGTGTCCTCTTATTACCTGAACGTCAGTTTAGTCGATTAAAAATGCTCTGAGTTGATAAAAATGCAGATATGTTCGCCCATGTTTTGGCTTTATGAGCAACAATGAACTGAAAATCTTTTAATCCGTATTTTGATTTACAGAAGCCATATATAAAACATAAATAAAAGCAAAGACAGACAAGGACTGTCCCCCCAAACTAATGACTCCACTGTGCCCAAGTACAGCTTCACAGAGCTGCTAGCACGGCTGTCTTTCTATCTTCTCAAATGTGAGGTTTTGTTGCTTTTCTTTGTCTTATGTAATGTAAACTTAATATTGTGGGGGTTTGGACTATTGTTCAGACAAAACAAGCAATTCGAAGACTAAATGACTCTGGCTTTAGGTGATATTTTACAGATTAAATGATTAATAGGAAAAGTAAACAGCTTTCATTCCTAAATTATTGCAAAATAGAGATCACGTGCACTGTGGACATGCAGGAAATTGCGTTGCACATATTGTAGTTTAGGTCGTTGTGATTTTTGAGGGACGAGAACAAGCACATTGAATTATGAACCTTAACAGACACGTCTCTTCATACAACAGGTACTAAAAGACAAAACATCAGACACCATAGTGGCCCTCCTTCATCACAAAGTCCACCATTTCTCTCCCACACCTCCTCCCTGATTCTGTCTCTCTCCTCCTAGCTGCCGTGGAGCCTGAGGGCGGCGCTGTAATGAAGACGAATGCCTCAGATTAGCAGCAAACGCAGAGCGCTACACCTGGCTGAGAGCACAGGGGGCACAGCGACTGCTCTTAAAGACGTCCCAGATAGGACGGAGGAGCGGCGGCCTCCAGGGCCCAATTCATCAGCAACACACATGTTTACTGTGTGCACCGCTCACGCCTCACCAGCTGGATCTCTCTCTGCACCCACACTGTCTGCAGTGTTTGTCTGTGTTTGTGGCACAATCGCTGAACTTCTAATACTTTTTCAATTGAATTGCACACTTCCAAAATCTTTACAACATCAACAGGACAAATGGGTGCAGGTTTTACTTTCAGAGATTGTAATAGTCAGAGCTGCCGGCTTTTGGCAGTGGATAAAATCAAACAGCTGAAAGCATGGAGTCAAACTGTTCACTGTGTCTTGATCAAAATCTTCACCTAAACTAGTTTACAAAACTGATACTAGAAGCAAAACCTGGAGGGAAACCAACACAGAACAAATACAAATGACTGACATTAAAAACTGGCATTAAAACTTCTGTAGGGAAGTTTAAAAAGTGAACATATTAAATGTTTAAACAAAATTAAATTGAACTTTGTATTGGTATCAAACTTCAGGACTATGAAAACACCAATAAGCGATCAAGAGCTGCAACTAACTTAATGATTACTGATTAATCATCGTTATCATCGACAATTTTTTCAGTTAATCGATTAAAGGTATAACGAGTAGGATTTTCCTAATAAACAATGTATAGACTCACACAAAAATAACCCCTCTCAATCATCACTTATGACCCACTAGAAGTGTGTGGTGGTGTCTGTATCTGCAGAGACCCTGTCCTCTGCCTGGATTTTCGTATTTTGCTGTGTTCGGGTCGTTTCTGGGCGTCAGCCTTTGGGCAGTGGTGTGTAGCCCCCAGCCAATAACAGTGAGCAGAGTGTGAGGGGCGGGACTCTATAAAAACGTAGCGACCAGCTGCCAGATCATAAGCATGTGACACCACCAGAAGTGTGTGTGCTTTGAGCCGGGGAGGAGGGGCCAACTTTGAATGTTGTGTTCACAAACCGTGACCGACAAATCCTACTCGTTATACCTTTAATCACTTAGTCTATGAAATGTTAGAACAAACTGTCCATCACAGTTTCCCAGAGCCCAACGTGACGTCTTCAAATGTCTTGTTTTGTCCGACCAACAGTCAAAACCCCGAAAATATTCAGTTTACAAAGACATAAAACAGACAAAAGCAGCAAATCCTCCCACTGGAGGAGCTGGAACCAGAGAATGTTTGGACTTTTAATCAATTAATCAGTTATCAAACTAGTTGCTGGTTATCTTTCTGTCGACTAATCGATTATTTGACTAATCGTTGCAGCTCTAATGTGATCTTTGAAATAACATACCTGGTAACTGGACAGTAATGTGCTGAGTAGTAATAAAATTAAAATTATTGATGTTAAAATGGTCTCATGAGCTCCAACAAAAATCATCTGATGTTATTAGAACCAATCAGATCTCAGGACAAGTGATCTCTCCCCAGGGAGCCTTTGACAGAAGCAGAGTAATACATCCCAAACTGCACCATTTGACCTTTAATGCATCTTTATAACTGTTCCACATGTTGGAATATGGCTGGCATACCAATCCATTAAAATAGGGCCCGGAAACCGATCCTTATAGGACTTCATTTTGCCCCCCCACAACTCTGAAACCAAACCTACGCTCTTGCACCTGATACACAGTCCTTTCTACTTCCAGGAGTGAGATTATTTTTCTCCGTTGGTGTTTCTCTGACAAGCAGTGAGTGAAGCAGAGGTCGAGGTGGTGTTGAAGCACCCAGTGTGGGTATTCCCATTTTGCTTTTTCACAGGTTCTCCTCTCCAGTAGCTGGTTATACAAACACAAACCGTCGCCCACCTGTGTCCACTCTGTGAGCAGGATGTGTGGGCCTGCGCTGCCAAACACACAGTCTGTGTTCTCTGCTGCGATAAGGACGGAGCGACTACTTCAACCATTTGCAGCCTCAGTCGCTGCCTGATCACCAGTAAGACTTCATTTAAGAGGAGCTGGGGGAAAGATGAATACTAGTCATCTTGGCACTTTGAATTAATTGAGCTGAGCTGCAAACTGAAGCCTAATTAACATCTGAAATGTTAAACTTGGTATCAGTCTTCCTGATTATCTATGCTGAAACAAGTTTGCAGCCTGCTTATCTCTGCCTCTCTCCAGCTGCATCCGCTCTGTACTTTTCTATTTTTCAATTTCCCCCCAATTTTTGGTTTAAAATGTGCAAACTACCTATAATTAAATGTACTCGCTTTTTAAGACCCAATTTCCTGAGCAGGAAGTCATTTGAATTAGAATTTAAATGAATCTGACCCCGGTAAGTAAATGCACTGGCCCCCTTTTTCCACTCCCTTGCCTCTTCTGGGCCGGGGATCATTCATGAATCACAAATGACAAATCTGGGTTTATTTCCTGCCATTTTGATCTTGGATTCAAAGGGAGAGGCTCATTGTGCCGATACAAAAGCAACATACACGCACACACAGAGCCAAGAGTGTGATGTTTTGATCTCGTCTTGACTCTTCGCTGTTTTGTTTGCCAATTAAATAATGGCCTGGCAGGGATAAAGGCCAGTCACTGTCACAATTACACTCCAGCTGTGATTAATCCTATGTGCTTTAATGTAATCATTATAGGAGCAGTTTATACACCGGAGCACTGCATCAGCATTCAGCGTTTTCTCTTTTACCCATCCACGCTCTTTTCCCAGAAACACTTTGTGTCACCTTCACAAACTTACAAACACACTCACATCTGGAGTCGCACAGCGAAACCACAGTTTTCTGTTGCTGACACCTGAGCAGCTTCTCGGGAACAGCTGAGGTGTAAACGCTGTGATCAGAAGTCGAGGATACCAAATGAGACTTGTTTGATAACGGTGTCAATGGGATATTTGAATTTCAGATAGATACTTAAACTAAAACTTCTTTCCATACCTTACTCTGCAACTCTTTTTCTCTCCCTCTTTAACAAATCGGTAAATGTCCTGCATTTATATAGAGCTTTGATCCAAAGCACATTACAATTAGCCTCTCATTCACCCATTCGCAACACACTGATGGTGGCAAGCTTCCATGCAAGGCGCTCGCAGTGCTGGACAGTAACTAAGCACTGTACTTAAGTACAATTTTGAAGTACTTGTGCTCCAAAATTCTCTCAAATACATCAGTGTTTACACAAAGAGCCATTCAAGAACTTTGCCTGAATAAATCAAAGAATTGATCAAAGAATCTGTAAACAAGACTAAGAATCTGACCAAGTGTTCAGAGCCAGCTCTTATCGGACAGATATCGACACGGACACTGAGGTTTGATACTCAAAGGTAGAGACTGTCCTCCCAAGAAAACATCAGACTCTGACACAGGAGACCACTGTTTGTTTCCTGTTTCCTACCAACAGTCAATGTTGGTTTCTTTTAACAAAGACTCGTCGTTCCTTAACTGTAGCCAAGTGGTTATTTTTTATTGTTTTAACCACGACAACGAAGGTCCCCTGACCTTAAAGAAGTAATAACTGAAACCATGAACTTTCCCTAACCAAGCTGATTTTTGTGCCTAAATCTAATCAAACCTAAAACCTGCTATAACTGATTTTTTTTACCACTTGGGGGCAGCGGAAACAAGTTGTGAACACAACACTGACATATCATCACCTTTTCAGTTGATATAGCAAATTTGTTAGCAAACAGTTGCTTATTTGTACATCCAGCAGTTATGGAACAACATTATCATTCATTTAGAGTTGTGCTTGTGTCCAGCTGATGAATGTGAGTTCAATATTCTCTCTCTTTTAGCTCTGTGTTTGGTCTCCACCACCACCTGAGGAAAATATCTGTCTCTTTAGCTGCTAAATTCTCCACTATGTTCACCAGCTCGTCTCTAACTGTGTCTGTCTGCTGTTTGCTGCTGAGCAGGTAGAGTACAGTGGCTTTTTAGAGCTTTCTTGCTGAAATCGACGCTCTGAGAGCGGTGAGAGAGAACCAGTGAAACAGTAATGTTGTGGCCCGACAGCGAAACAATAAGCTGAGACTCGCTATAAAGCTCCATCAAGCTCCAGATTCAGCTGATAAATCTTGCATCAGTACGAACGACCTCTTTCACATTGTCATTTGATACATTGTTATTGTAAAAATTAGAGCTGCAAAGATTAATTGATTAGTTGTCAACAATTAAATTAATCGCCAACAATTTATAAATCGATTAATCGTTTTGAGTCATTTTTTGAGAAAAAGTGTCCAAATTCTCTGATTTCAGCTTCTCAAATGTGAATATTTTCTGTTTTCTTCAGTCCTCTATGACAGTAAACTGAATATCTTTGGGTTGTGGACAAAACAAGACATTTGAGGACGTCGCCTTGGGCTTTGGGAAACAGTGATCAACATTTTTCACCATTTTCTGACATTTCGTGGACCAAACAACTAATCGATTAATCAAGAAAATTATCTACAGATTAATTGATAATAAAAATAATCGTTAGTTGCAGCCCTAGTAAAAATATCGATTATAGCAGCTTTAAATTGGACTTGTGACTTCAAACCAGTCAATAAGCTTTGAACAGAAGGTGCACAGAGTCTGGCTGCTTATCACAGGAGCCAGAGGAGCATGAAGTCAGACACCGCGGCCTTTCAGGATCTCACAGCTAAGAAGATGAGCAGATTTGTAACGCTCTGCGCCCTCACAAGGTTACAGTGCCGCACTCCAAGTCAGCACCCAGGCAGGCAATGACAGGAAACACGCCGCCTCCATCTGACGGGGCAGACACGGGAGGTCGTCTCGAAACCTGCGCTCAGGACATGAGGCTGTTTGACATCTCATAAAGTACCGAACACAGCCAGGTCAAAGGTTACATGACGAGCAGAGTTAAGCCCCGTCATCATCGAGGTTGTCAGGCAGGTCAGGCTGCTGACAGAGGCGGCTGCATCTCTGCTACCATGGCTTTACTTTTGGGGCTTCATTATGAAAATAAACACCCTGTCTAAACTGCCGGCCCTCTGTCACATCCTCTTTAACTGGACAGAACCCCTGCAGCGTCCCTTAATTAGGGTTAGACCATTGTACTGGTTTGCCAATATATCAGGCTGATATATGATGAAAGTTCCTCCCTAACTACAGCTCCTGAATATGTTATTATTTCATTATTTAAACTCTAATGTCTGACTAGAGAAACTGTTCCAGAGTGGTGTGGGAGGCTTTTATGCAACAGCTACAGGCTGTGACCAGAAACCTGCTTCACCCTGCCTGCAGGAGCTGAACAGGAGGGAGAGCTTTAGTCTTGATGGTCTACGTCCAAGTTTTCTTTGCCTTGTGACCCTTTATAATGAAGCAGTGTCTACCGGCATGTGTCGTTTCAAATGAAAGGGGATTTTCCTTTGTGAGATTGTTTCATTAGAGACGCGAAGAAGCCAAAGAAGTAGAGGAACCTTAGAAGAGTAAATATAAATTGTGGATGCAGGATTTGGATTTTTCTCCTTTTCTCTACATTTAATAATCTCACCACACTTCAGATTTATCTTGCAAACCTATGAGCGGGTCCACCAACAGAAACCTGCTTCACTTTGCCTGCAGGAGCTGAACACCCTAAAAGAACTGTATTAGTCTGGATTTAAGTGGAGAGTTTTAGTCTTGATGGCCTACCTATAGCTCACCGTAGTTTTTCTCACCGTGCAACCTTTTAAAATGAAGCAATGTTTAAATGCAGCAACCTCGTCACAGGTTGAATCAGCCAAAAAAAGTGGTGTTTCTTTGTCAGGTTGTTTCATTTAAGACACAAAGAAGTAAAATGATCCAGTATTTTACAGAAAAAGAGCAAAAAGTAGAGAAAGGCTGGAACAAAAACAAACTGTGGTAGCAGAATTATATATATATGTTTTCTTGTTTCCAATGAGATGAATATTTTTGCGACCCCGTCAGATTTCTCTCGAAACCCCTTGAGGATGGTCCCAAAAGAGAGACCTGCTTCACCCTGCCTGCAGGCGCTGAACTCCCTAAACGAACTGTATTAGTCTGGATTTAAGTGGAGAGTTTTAGTCTTGATGGTTTTATCCGACCCTTAAAATGAAGTGGTGTCTCTTTGCTGCAAACCTCGTCACAGGCTGCATGTGTCATTTCAACCAAAAGGTGAGTGTTCTTCGTGAGATTGTTTCATTAGAGTCATGAAGGAGGAAAATGATCCAGTATTTTACAAGAAAAAACAATAAATTGAGAAATGTTAGAACAAGAAACGCAAGTTTTTGCAGCAGAATTCGGATTTGTCCTCTTTTCTGTCCTTTTAATAATCTCACCACCTTTCAGATTTATCTTGCAGACCTTTGAGGGACATCCCGAGACAGAAACCTTATATTTCTTGGAGTTTAGGCATAAATATGCAGTCAGAACACCAATGTCAGTCAAACCCTGCTGGGCATTTCATGTTGGGAAACAGAGGCACTGAGGAGCATCCTGACTCTGCAAGTGTGTCCTGCCAGGAAGACACTTGCAGCTTTAAACCCCACAAATGAAACCATGTTGGGAAAGTTTGTTGAGCACCTGAGCAGCAGTCTTTCCTCTTACCTTCCAAGCAGCACGTCCTCCACAGGCCCGAGTGGGTCATCACCTCCTCGTTCTTCTTGCTGGTCTCGTTCTCGCTCATGGACTTGGTCTTGCAGACGCCGCGGGAGTAGAGCCAGTAGTCCGTGCCGACCGCGATGGTCATGAGGCTGAAGGCCGCGAAGGCTCCCACCGTGGTCAGCAGCATCTGGACTCCGCGGTCGAACAGACCCATGTTTCCGCATTCCATGAAAGGGGGACCCCCTTTCCTCTTGATGTACAGGAAGTAAATATTTGAAAATTTGCGGGACCAAACCAAACCGAAAAAACGGGATATGCTCGAGCGGAAGGAGAGGGAAGAAGGAGGAGGAGGATGCGGTAGGAACCTTATGGTTGCGTTTGGGTGAGGACCACAACAAGAGAAAAACTGAGGATGGCAGGAGGGTTTTTGGGGGGGAAGAGAGGAAGAGGCAGTGGTGTCTCTCCTCTCTGTTTGTTCTTACTTTTACACCCCACAAAAAGATGAAAAAAATCAGCAGAGGTTGACAGCCCTTCAGCAGGCCTTCAGCTGCAGATGTAGCAGCAAAAAAGCTGAATAATAACACTGAGCTGTAGAGGATTAATTATGTCCTAAAGCCTATAGTGGCAGAGCAGAACCTGGATAAACCAGACTGAGGTTTATTCTCCACAGGTCTGCAAAAGAAAAGAGAAAAAGCTGTTTCTTGACTTGTAAAGGTTACAGCTGAGCTCAGAGCTGAATTAACATGAGCTCAAATGGAGCACAGAGATGGTTGAGGGGGGGCGGTGTTAGAGTAATGGCAGGCTTACAGTACAACAGTTCAATATGTCTGTTACAGTGAGTTACAGTTACTTTAGTCAGAGGTTATAACATTGCGTTTACTAGTAAGAATTCAGAATTATAACTATAGCCAAAGCTATCCTAAAGACTATTATTAATATTTTTATTCTAATGTGTTCTGTTAGTCAAAAGGGGAAAAAGCAAGGAGATAATAAAGTGGGGAGGGAAACGAAGGGCAGCAGGGAAATCTATCATATTAGTGGAAACAAAAGAGAGTAAACAAATGGAGGGTTTCAAGTCCTGTCGAGTGGAAATAAAAGCAATTCTCGGGGTGTTTTATAACGACCTAACGTGGGGTTAAAAGAAAATATCACGCTGGCTTCTCACAAATCAACCCTACACACGGTGGAATGAGGAAATCAAGGCTCAACAAATAAATTCATTAATTAGCAGGCTTTTAAAAAACACACAAAAACAGATAGAAACCGATAAAAACCTAAAAAAAAAAAAAAATGAAATTAACCGCGTAGATTTTCCTTTTTCCTAAAATTTTGATCCCCAGTTTCCATATGTAGCCCTATAGCTCTGGGAAGGTTTCCGCCGAAAATGGGGGTCTGCGGTCAGAGGAGGTTCGGTCGTCGACGATCCGGAGAGAGCGGGGAGCATCCAGCAAGGCAAGCCGACCATCACTCGACATAGAGCCGGCAGGAGGAGGACGAGGAGTCGGTGTGGGCGCCGCCGCAGCCGAGGATGCTTCTTCCGTGGATGGAGGAGGATGCTGCCGCCGCCGCCGCCGCCGCCGCTGCTGCTGCTTGAATATCCAAATTCACCGTGGCAGTATCACACCCAGGACGGTCCCGTTTGTATAGCCCTTGCGCCATGTAACAGGAAGAAAAATAAATTCTGATGAATGTTGCAATCCCCCCTCTGTTTTCCCCTCCTCCTCCTCCTCTTCTTCTTCTTCTTCTTCTTCTTCTTCTTCTTCTGTCTCTCCTCGCGGATGCAGGTTTGGCCGCTTGCAGGAAGAAGAAGAAAAAAAAATTATATTACACAATCAGGAGAGCGACTTGCACAGATCCACAGACTGGTGCTGTCACGATGTGAGAGTCAGCGGCGCTGTGCATTCAGTACATTCAGGTTAGACTCTCTCCCCCCTTTTTCTCTCTCCAGGATGAGCGTAAAGAAGCTGCTCTTTAATTCTGCAGGCTACTTCTTCTTCTCCTTCTTCTTCTTCTGTCTTCCTGGCGACGTTTTAACAGGCCCACAGTGTGATGCATGCATGTATGTATATATATGTGTGTGCGTGTGTGTGTGCGTGCATGTGTGTGTATGTGTGTGCGCTCAGTGCTGCAGCAATGGAGGCTCGTTGCTGGAAAGATATTAAAGATTTTTTAATTCCGTTTCTGTGAGTGGAGGGGGCGGAAGGAGGGGGTGTTGCGATGGTGGACTCTCTCTCCCTCTCTCTCTTTGGAAAGGTAGATGGAGGATTACTGGATTGCATTTGTGCACACAGGCTGAGATTTATGCGTTCGTGGTCTTATTATTGTCCGAGCCAATTGTTGCAGCGCTCCCTCTCGTGCCACTCTTCCCTGAAGTGATCTCACTAAATGTCCGACTTGCGGCTTCACTTTCTCTCCCGTCATTCATTTCAGGCTGCAGCTCGCGGCTTTAAAGGCAGATATGGTGTCATCTCTCTGATTAGGTGATTCTCTGTGAATGACAATTAGCGACCGGGGACGAGGCTGGAGTCTGATGTCGGTCATGTGGAGGGTTTGAATTCCTGAACTCAACGTTGAATTCATCATATTCTTTAAAAAAAATAAAAATAAAAAAAAAGACCCACTCCTGTGTAATTAGTGTGCAGCATTAGCACAGAGATGGTGTGTGTTTGTGTGTGTGTTTGTGTGTGTGGTGCTGAAAGAACAGCTCCCTCCAGCGCTGCGCCCCCTCTGTGGAGTTTGTCGCCCCCTGCTGTTCAAACGTCTTTATCACAACTACTAAAATATCAAAACCCAAAGACAGTCGACCTTTCTGTCCCTTTAAAAATCACTTTTTAGTGGCATTTTGATCTCTCATGCATGTTTGATTGATCTTGGGTGTTTTTCTTAATCAGTCTATTTTAACCCTCTGTCTACCTCCCCTCATTTCTCCTCCCCCTCCTGTGCCGGACCATTATCCATCCCTGGACCTCTCTCTCACCCCTGGCTGTCTGTGCTTCATTCCAGATGTCTGGATCTGGATCTTCAGCCCCTCCTCTTGTGGTGTGCTGGTGTGTTTGAGTAGTCTGTCCTCTTTCAGGTGTCCGTGGTGGAGGGGAGGTCGAGTGGCTCCGGGTCTGTTTGGCGACACCTGGACATCCTCCTGGATCCATATTCTTCATATATGTTCACAATCTGTCTATTATTTTTGTCTTCCTTATTCTGTCCGTCCTGGGAGAGCGATCCCTCCTCTGTTGCTTTTCTTGAGATTTCATCCCCATTAAAGGTTTTTCTTCCACATCCTAATCGAGAGTCTAAGGACAGCAGGTGTCATATGCTGAACAGATTGTGAAGCCTCTTGAGGTAAATTTGTGAGTTGTGATATTGAGCGACATAAATAAAACAGACTTGACTTGACTACACATGGTTTGTGACACACTTCAGCCATGTTGTGGTGTTTCTGCTAAGAGCACTTAACAAACAGCTTGGAGTTTGGTTTGGCCATTTAAGCAAGTACCAAGAAATTAAATATTACTACATAAATGTGAATAACGACGAATTAATTTTTCACAAACAGTGAATGCACACACGTCATTTGACACATCTGCTGAAGGAGGAAAGTTTCTCTGGGCTCACAGGGCCCCTCCAAAGGGTCACCAGATGAACCTGAGGGGCCGTGAGATGATTAATGGGAGAGGAAAGAAGGAAACACCAAGTTCTGATACACAAATCTGTATTTGTGTTTTGGACTTTTCCTCCAATCTTTGCTGTTTTTTGTGAGGTTTTGGATAACTTGACCTCTTTGGGCCTTGAACAGGAAATCTCTGCGCACAACTCATAGACAGCTGAAACGTGACAAGAGGCTCTCACTGCTTTTTTGTAAGAGGTCACAAGCCAAAGAGTTTGGGATCCACTGGTTAAATCGTGAGCATTTTATAAGCTCGTCATATGTGTTTTATGTAAAATGTTAATCTGAAAAATAACCAGTAACCATAGAAGTAAAATAAATGCAGCATTTCCCTCTGAAATGTAGTACAAGTATAAAGTAACAGAAATACCTCAAGTACCTCAAAATTGTGCTGTACCCGGAGGATTTGGGTAACTCTTCTTTTTGCTACTTTTTGTGTTTTCTCTGTCCAATAACTTTAAATGGAAATTTCCCAAATGGCTCAAGACTTTTTGCCTCTGAACTTTAAGTCACCGAGCTAACAGTTTTCTCTTTCATGGATTTTTGTGAGCAGGTAGAAGCTCTTCATCAAAGACACCTCACAGGACAATAATAAAAATGCACATACATGTTTTTCACGTCTTTCATGAATGTCTCTTTCTTGTGAAATAATGAATCTTTTAAAACAGCTCTAAAGACTAAAAATCATCATTTTCATGTCAGAGTGTGCCGTCGCCCACATTCACCAGCAGTGCCAGCGCGTCGTGAACGGGCTAAGCTTTGCTTTTGGGTCGAGACCCACAGCTCTGATGATGGGGATGAAAAATGTTGTTCAGCTGCTCACGTAACCAGCAACGTCAGAGCGAGTGCCTGTGCAGGTCGGATGTGAAAAAAGTCATCATCATGTTTCTCTCAGGCCTCAGGGCCACATGTCAGATACTCAGTTGATCCGGTCAGAGACACGTTTGGACAGGCTGATTTCTGCTGCTCTTAGTTCAGCATTTATCATCCCTGAGCCGAGAGAGTAGCTGCATGTTGAAGCATGGAGGGGACTGAAATGTTTGATGCAGAGAGAATAAAAAACACTGAAAAACCAAGACCAGAACAAGTGAATAGATTCCTCCCACCAAGTGCAGATCTGGCAAAAAATGTTATAACTCTGATTTAATTCCAGCGATGGAAGAAGTATTCTTCTACTTTTCTTATGTAGAAGTGTAAAAATACTCCATTACAAGGTGAAGTCCTGCATTCAAAGTAAAAGTAGAGAAGTTTTATCAGCAAAAGGTACTTAAGGTATCAAAAGTACTCATTATGCAGTATACTGTAATGCCCTCTCTCAGTGTTGTGTTAATATATATTATATTATTTAATAATGATGCATTAACATGTTGTAGCTACATGAGGTGGAGCTAATTTGTACTACTCTTTGGTAGTTTATTCTATCTAAAATCTGCAAAGTCACAGGAAATATAGCTGTCAAATAAATGTAGAAGTGTGAAGTAAAAGTACAATATTTTCCCCTGAAATGTAGTAGTGAGTTTAAGTTTGAAGTAGCATAAAATGTGTGCTGTAAAATTTTCCTTCCTTCACACGTTTCTACTCTGATAAAGGGGGGCAACAGTAAGTCGATTACGGCACTTTAATCAACGATAAGTAGGAATAGATCCAAAGATCTGTGAGTAGCTGAGGTTTCCAGGTCTGGGTTTGCCCCTCTTCATTAAGTCTGTTCCTCAACAACTGCAACCACTACTCCTACAACAATCCTGCAGTAAACTCTCGTCGAAGCAGAACCTCTCTCGCAGATACCAACACTTTTCCCTGAAGAGAGACCTTGAGCTCTGACTAAAGACCTCTCTGATTCTCCCTCTCTGCCAGGATTTGGGACACCCTTCCCTTCCATTAAACAATTATCCCTGACAGGCAAATCAGGTCCCAGGCCCACACCCACACTGGTCCCACGTGGACTCTTTATGCCAATCTGACATTAACTCAGCAAGCTGCAAATCCAGCCCTAATCGGGGCCTTGTTAGAGCGCCCCTTGAGCATTGGCTCAGGGAATGCTTCCAGTAAATTGTCCTCTGGAGTAAAAGGAAAAAAAAACCCAGAGGCTCTCTTAAAGGTGGTCGCACTTTGAACGTTTCTATCCGCAGTAATTGAACCTGATTAGGGGGAGTCTCTGGTTGAGGATGCACCCATGGGTCCTCTGGTCTACGGGGTTAAAAACATTTCTTCCCTCCAGGAAGGCAAATTAGATTGCACAGTGAGGAGTTGGAAGGGGTTGGATTTGTTGTTTATTTAACAATACATAATATATGTGTTTTAGTTTTTAAGTTGGAAACCAACAAGATCTTGTGCTCCTCATTATCTTGGAGTTGGACAATTTCCATGAAAAAATAACTCAGTATTTCGTTACTGTCGGAGTAAAAAGGCTGTAAAACAAGGAAAGCCTGCGTGATCTGAGACTTTTGAGGCCGATATCTGAGGATAAAAAAACCCCAAACCAAACAAATTGAATAAACAAACAGCTAACAGCATATCAACTCACATTAATCATTTACCCAAAAACTTTTGGGCAATGATACTTCAAATTTGGTTATTAACAAGTGAAGACAAAGATTTGAAAGGCAGGATATCTTAGATTTGAACAATACATTTTACTAAAAAAAGATAGTAGAGTGAGAGTAATAAATATAAAATGGCAGTAACATTTGAGCCATGAACTTTACTTGAATTTAACATGAAATTAAAACGCAAATACAACAAAAATATTTAAATTCTTCTTTAAAATCAGTGTCAGAGTACATACTGTGCTAATGCAGCTTATAAAACATGTACAGTGTGTGCAGTTTCTATTTGTATATTTGATACTGATATATCTATGATAAGCCAGTATTAGCGAATAATACACTGATATACAATCCTTCCTTCATGAAGGTTAAAATGAAGGCAGGATTTACTACAAGACTCTTGTGTTAGTCTGCATTAGTTTGAGCTAAGTGTATGTTCTGCTGTATGTTCTGCTGTGTTACTCTGTGTTCTGCTGTATGTTCTGCTGTAGGTTCTGCTGTGTGTTCTGCTGTGTTACCCTGTGTTCTGCTGTATGTTCTGCTGTATGTTCTGCTGTGTTACTCTGTGTTCTGCTGTAGGTTCTGCTGTGTGTTCTGCTGTATGTTCTGCTGTAGGTTCTGCTGTATGTTCTGCTGTATGTTCTGCTGTGTTACTCTGTGTTCTGCTGTGTGTTCTGCTGTATGTTCTGCTGTGT
>NTHP01000473.1:356410-373643 GCA_003416845.1 Oplegnathus fasciatus
GAAGGTCTGCTGACATCAGAGAAACAGCAAGCTGTCCTGGACAAGCCATTTAATCCAGAGATAGAGCTGAAGAAACAAACAGAAACAGAAGTGTGGATGGAAAATGGTGGTTTTGTGTAATACTGTAGTGCTCAGTGAACAGACAGTACTGCATTTGTGGCAACACTCAAAATGTGCCTTTTTGCTAATTTTTGAACTATTGATCCATTTTATATAAATTATTCATGTGTGAAAATTTAGCCCAACACACAGCAGAAAATCAGTGATCATCTTCAATCATTCAAGCCTATATTTTAGGAATTCTTAATTAGCTGCGATTCTTATGACGTAAACCATTTAACTATGTCAATTTTTTTAATGATTATATAGCCAGCAGGTCTTTTGTTCCTTGTTGACGTTTATATACTGTACCTTTGGAGATAACTTTAGTGTCATGGTCCGTGCTTAATCCCAGTGTTCCCTAGTGTTTCCCCCTCCCTGTGTTCCTTGTGATCCCTCTTTCTTGTGTTGTCTGTCATGTCTCGTTCCCCGCACTAGTCTTGTCTTTATCTGTTTTCAGTTTAGTTATTCACATTTCCTGTTTTATTTTGTATACTTACCTGTCCTCATGTCAGACTCTACTTCCTGCCCTTGTGTGTTTTCCGCTTGTTTGATTACCTGCTCCGCCCCTGTTAGTTGCATCTGGCCCTTGTTAGTCTCCTCACCTGTCTCCACTCTCCCATCAGCCCATCACTATATATATCAGTCCCCTTCCTTTGTTCTTTGTCGGTTCGTCTGCGTTCATTTCTGTGCTTTGTCCAGTGTTGCCAGGTGCTGTGCTTCCCGTATTACGTATCTACCTGGATCCTGCCTGTACCTGCCAGTAAGCCATTCGCTACAATAAATACCTTTTATTTGCATCAACTCTGCCTCCCTGCTGTCTGCATTTGGGTCCACCCTGCACTACCACAACATTTAGTACATATGCATATGACATTTAGTAATAAATGCTTTAACTGATGATCATGTGAAAATACAATTACGACGTTTGCTGTTATCCTTAGAGTTGCCAGTTGTAGCAGCTTACTATAAGTTCACTTACCGTTAAGCAACATTACTGATTGTCTGAAGACACATTATAAGATTAGATTGTATTACCAATTAAGTGCCTACTATGGTTTTTTCATCAGTCACTGAAGACAATTTATACCAGAGTTTGATTCGAATTATTCATTTTGTGCTTTACAGAATGTGATCAATTGGATCACTTATTAAAAAGCTATGGTGTACTTGTTTTGCTTATCTTTGAAATGTTTTTGTTGTATAATCTTGCTTCATTATTTGTAACAACCATTTCATCATGTACTTAGCTCTCCTGTATTCCTGACTTCATGAAAGGTGTATTATAGTAAATGTATCCAAATGTAAACTCTGAGCACATACATTAGCATTAACAGTAATAAACTGATTTCGTCAAGTAACCTCTCATGTAAAATGTGGTGTGATTCTTTTCATGGTTTTTCATGTTTTAAAGCCACTGTCTTGGATTAGGAGCTTCATAAATTGAGAGTAGGGGAGGGATAATGGCAACCTTCATACAACCACCAATATGTTTCAAGGTTAAGCTTTATTGTCTTCTTTCAGTTCAAGGTTTATTTATCATTCTACAACAGGGTTGTACAACAAAACGCAAGCTGTAGTCCCCTTTTATTTTCTATAAAAAAAATACTCATTCATTTCTTTATTACTTTTTTCTGTACTTCTGTCCTTGCGCTGCTGCAACACCTGAATTTTGCCTCTGGAGATCAATAAAGGTCTATCTTATCTTAAGAAATGTGTTTCAGTCCAGAATATCTTAATGTGTTTTCCAGTATGTCCACTATAACAGTTATAATGGCTCTTTTCTTTTGTCTGTCTTTCTCTGCATCTCTAATGAAGTGTAACTGGAGCTTCTTGATACTGTAGATAACACAGATGATGACTCAATAAAGAGAAAAAACATGAAGGTTACGTTGTTTCAATATGTTATGTAGTAGTAGCTGGTCCTGAATCCACTGTGCTGCTCTGCTCTCTGGTTGTTGTCTGCAGAGCTCTGCAGTGGTGGGAGAAGTACTCAGATCTTTTACTTAAGTAAAAGTAGCAATACTACAGTGTAGAAATACCCTGTTACAAGTAAAAGTTCTGCATTCAAAATTTTACTGAAGCGAAAGTACAAAAGTATTAGCATCAAAATATACTTGGTACAAAAGCACTCATATGCAGATGTCCCATTTCAGAATCATATATTATATATACCACCAGGTAGCTTGTGAATTTCACCAAGGGATCAATAATGTTTTATCTTAAGTTATAATTATACATCATAATTTATTTGTGTATTATATTTATTATTAATCTGAATCTGCAAAATAAGTAAAGGTATTAAATAAATGTGAAGTACAAAATACAATATTTTCCTCTGAATTGTAGTGGAGTAGAAGTATAAAGTAGCATAAAATGGAAATACTCGAGTAAAGTACAAGTACCTTAAGATTTATTATTATTATTTTTATACTTAAGTAGCTACAATACTTGAGTAAATGTACTTACTTTTACTGTTACTTTCCACCCCTGGAGCTCTGCTACTAAATGCAGAACTATTTGAAGCATTTGGATGCTTCTATTTTATAACGTATTTTCTCTGAGCTTTTCAGTCCCACCTTTAGCCAGTGTTAAATCTCTCTCTCTCTCTCTCTCTCTCTCTCTCTCTTTCTGTGGAGTTTTATTTTTATTTTTTAAAAAATTTTTTCACTCAACTATAAGCCCAAATTATGCAGCGGCCCAACAGGAAACGGAAAATACTTAGTGGTTCCTAATGGATAAATGTAGGTACAGTGGAAAAACAATATGGTGAACAATGGAGTGACAGTTGGCTATTTTAGAGGAAATAAAGTAGGATATAAAGTAATACATGACTACTGTACCATGAGCAAAGGGCAAAAGCATTTGTTTTTACTGTACTGTAGTCAATCCGAAGACCATAAAGACCATAAACTGTTGGCTAAATTACTTTCGTGGGTAAACTGTTAAGTCCCCTTTGAGTATGTGTTGCTGTACTCTACAAATGACGGACAAGTCCCTCATTATTCTAAGATTTGAGCTTCTTACCCCAAGACTATATTGCTGTACCCCAGCATGAGTACCCCTGTTGTCATTTTGGGAACGTAAGCCAAATATTTTCTATGTTTTTCAATTGAGAGATTTTCCAAAAGCCCCATTTCATTACTTTTCTGTACCACCGCAGTTTTGGTGGCATATGGTAACTGTGAAATACATTATACCATAATTACTTTGTAGGTTCTGCAGAATATCAGTGTTGTTAACATCATTTTACCCAAGCTTAAGTTTTGTTTCGCAGTAATGTACCCCACAGGTACCCAGTATTTACCAAAATACTTATAATATATAATTTATTTCTTATTTCCTCTAAATGCACCAAAATGTCCAGAAACAGCTCTGATTTTAGGTGCATGTGTGTCTATCCAGATCACTTGGGTATGGTTAGATATGGAGATAGCTTTTTACGAAACCAAACTCATAACCTTTCAACAGCAAGGAGTTTTTTTTCTACAGTACCCTCCAACACTTGACACAGTAAAGCTGATAGTACAGTACTGATGAGTGGAGAAATGACAAGGTAGGTTAAAGATGTCATTTTCTTTCATTTCTTTTGCATTCAACTATACAAGAATGATAAGAGAAATGTAAAAAAATAAGTAAGTTTCGCCTTTAAGGACTTTGTTAGTTTACAGGTGTGTATTACAGTAAGTGGACAGCTTGTTGCTGCCTCCATTTAAGTTTTAGGAAAACAAAAACATGAATTGATTTTTATTTGATTGGTAACTGCATTTTATGTGTGTTTGCCATCTGGATATTTGTATGTTGCACGATTCTCCTATTTAGGTCTATCTGTTCTGTCAGCAGTGTCACTTTCAGTGTTCAATGTTGAATCTTGTAACCAAGACGTGTACACAGGGACATGTGATTTTTGATTTATGTGGTGTCCTGTGCATGCTATGGAAGCCCACTTCAGCCAGTAAAAGTTCATGTTAAGTCAAAATCATGAGATAGAAGGTCATAATTATGAGATAAAAAGTCATAATTATGAGATAGAAAGTTGAAATTATGAGATAAAAAGTTGAAATTATGAGGCAAAAAGTCATAACTATGAGTTAGAAAGTCAAAATTATGAGATAAAAGGTCATAATTATGAGATAAAAAGTCATAATTATGAGATAGAAAGTTGAAATTATGAGATAAAAAGTCAAAATTATGAAATAAAAAGTCAGAATTATGAGATACTTTCAGTCCAGGAAACAGCTCTTTGGCATGAGTTCTCCCATTCAATTTGACACGGAAATGGATTGTGAGTACATCGAGGACTACTTTAAACGTGGCTTTAAAACAGATGAAATACTTTATTTGCCTGCTGATTCACATGGGATTGTACTAAGCAAATGCACCCTTGAAAGGATTTTAAGCAAGAAGCAGCTGTGGTGTAGAAAGAATAAAACCGATGTGGCTGAGGTGGCCACCTTCATTGAACAGCAACTGGAAACATCTTGTCAGTGTCATGGAAACAGATGGATGCACCAAAAATGCTGGTTACATGGAACTTTGACTGACAGAGAAACAGTTTGAATATTGCTACAGTTATTGGCTGGTGAAGGTGTTGATCTGAGGTCAAGAAACAGACTGCGAAGGTGTGTTTACCACAGCTGTGGTCCAAACTATATGTCTGGCACATTGATGGCTACAACAAGCTTAAGCCATTTGGAATTGCAATCAGTGGATGCGTTGATGGGTATTCCAGAAAGATGATATGGCTTGAAGCTTACAAAACAAACAATGGCCCAAAGATCATTGCTGGCTACTTTATGGATGCTGTGATCAATGCTGGCGGGTGCCCTTTCAGACTCAGACTTGATTTAGGAACAGAAAATGGCCATATTGCTGAAATGCAGCGTTTTTTGTATTTTTCTGAGAACCAAGCTGAAACAGACAGTGTAACGTTAACCTTTGGTCCAAGCACTGGAAACCAGCAGATTGAACAATGGTGGCTGATCTTGCGAAGTGGATAGACCTATTTGACAAACTGAGAGAAGATGGCTACTTCTCAGACAATGTCTCGGACAAGTCCTTGATCCAGTTTTGCTTTCTTCAAACAATACAGGTAATTGACACATTATGAGATATTGTCCAATAATATTTTTAAGAGCCACAAATGACCATGTGTAAAAAAGTCATTGCATTGTGTTCTATGCAGAGAATGAATAATACATAACTTATTGTTTCTGGTTGGCAAAAACAATAACGTGGGTTGAGGTATTCAGAGTAGTTCTGCATCAAATAAGCAGGCATCATTCAGGAATTGTCCTCCTGTGTAATAAATGGCAAGACATAATGATGTAAAAGCCCCTTTTTATTTTTGGGTTCTTCCACTACATTTTGATAGCTATGAAAATATAATTGCAGCATTAGTTGCACTGCAGCAAATTGCATTTTGCAGGTATTAATATTATTGTGTCAACCCACCATTTTACGACCAGAAGACAAATTTCACAAATGAAGCAGGTTCAAGTCTGCCTTGAAGAGTGTGCGTTCAAGGACTTCCCATGTGATAAAGATGTGTTCCATGTTTGTGTGGACCTAATGTCAGAGTATAATCTGAAATTGACAAATGATGTGTTTGAAACAGTTAACCTGTATATCAAACTCAGACAGCTGATAAACAATGAACTAGATCTAGATTATTAACTTTCCTGGGCCTGTGTCACATTTTATATTTCAGAAATGGGTTTTTTTGTTTTTCATTCTAGGACAAATTGAAACCTACATACTGATTGCAATTGTCAAAACTAATAATATATGTTTTAAGTAAAGGAAAAACTATGTTTATGGAAGAATGGATAAAGAAACAAATATGGTCAATTGTGCATCTGACGGATAGAAATGGTAATATACTTAAATTGGATGAGTTTAATAATATATATATGACTGGGATTGCTCTATTAAAAACTATATTAAGGTGACACAAAACAGTACTTCTTCAGTTAATTAAATTACAACTAAATTACAAAATATAAATATAGACTGTGGACTTTTTACACAAGAGATGCAATGACAAATTTCTGAGGCAATATCTGGTAAATACTTTGTATCATGGTTCAACGAGGAGGACACGTAATCTCAAAAACTATGGAAAAACTGAAGTATTGGCTATTAGAACAAGATTCCTAAAATGTCCAAGTCCTCCTAAACGTAGAGAAATACATTTTAAAATTGTAAACGAAATTTATCCTTCAAATGAATTATCAGAACAAGATTTAAACTTGAGCTTTTAATCTTTGAACAAGTGAAGAGGTGCTGCTGCCTGGACTTTCAACACTTTATTGCTATTGCACATAGTTTATAACAATAATAATAAATAAATAAAATCCAGGTAAGAACAGAAGTGGGTGTGACTTAGCCTGGTGATGTGGAGAAAGAAAAACAAAACCAAACACACCCAAGCAAAATTTTGTCCAGTGGTCATTTAGTCATTCCAGCAGTTTAAGTCAACAAATGAGTTGGTGATCTCTAGCACAGTAAACGATCTAAACGACTTCCAATCTTGGGCTATTTTTATTTTAACCAAACAGAAGAGGCCCCAGTATGGAACTGAAGACTGCATACCAACAGGAGAAACATGTCTACAGCAAGGTAAAGAGTCTTTGAGCTACTTTTGCACAGAAAATGAGAGAAAAGCTTATTGTGTAAATACAAAGAAAAACAAAAACATTGATACACCCTGAATTATTTACCGCAGTGGGTCCAAACCTTTTGGCTTGTAACCCCTAAAACAAAGCAAATATTGATAGATTAATAAAGGAAACCATGTAAATTTCAGACCAATCGTATCAAGAAAATGCTACTTCTACTGAGTCATATAAAACATTGATGACTCTAAACATACAAAAACTATAGACTTCAGATCATTTATCATCATTGATGAACCCTATAAAGAAGATTCCACCATTTTTAAACAATACTTGGACTTAAAAATCATTACAATGTCTGGTAGTTTCCGCTTTAGCTTTGCACGATCCCGCGAGGTGCATGCAATTCTCAACGGGCACTGGGCAGTTCCTGTAGAGAATCTGTCCTTTTGCCCCAGCGGCTCTAATAACATAAGATAAGATAAGATACACTTTACTACTGATACTGATTTTACATACTGATGTATGTTGACCATATAGGTCTTCATATATATAGGTGGCCTTGTGGTTTTATTTTAATCATTAATTTATAATTTGTTTATAAATACAGTATGTGTGACAATTAGTTTATCTTAAATACTGTATGTCCTTTTTTCCTTAGAGTCATACTTGTTTTGGGGACAGCCAAAATCATCAGGTCCTGTCTGGAATCAGTCAAACAGCACTAGATAGATAGATAGATAGATAGATAGATAGATAGATAGATAGATACAGGTCCAGTTTCTGTATCTACACCAACACTGGGACATTTGTTGCCATTTGTCCCAAATCTGGTTCGTACAGTATATGGTTTAGTCAACTGCACATCAAGGGATCTACAGGAAACCTGGAGTCATTGACTTCAGATCAGCCCCAACTTATTTGAGTCAGTCAGTTAGTATGATAGTGAATTAGTGTCTGCTGAAACCATGTGACATAAAGCGTGTAATAAGCTGTGTCTGAACATGTGAGACGCTGAGCTGGAAGCATGCATACACACATAAAAGAAATACTATCATCAATGAATTGCCAGTTAAGTATTTACAGTAATCAACTTGCATGTTACCTGTCTCCGATTTAAGAGCTTATGCTTGTTTCCTAAGAACAGAGTTGATTATTTCTTATTATGTCATTTCAGAACAACCAAAGTTCACCTAAGATTGGACTCAAATGTTATCTGCAGCTGATTGTGGTAAAACCATAAACTGAAGAGGCTAAACGTAAACTTTGTAGTTGATCTGTGTCACTTTGTACTCGATTTGTGTCACTTCATAGTTGTTTTGTGTCGCTTTGTAGTTAATTTGTGTCTCTGTAGTCATTTGGGTCACTTTGTAGTCATTTTGTGACTTTCTGTGTGTCTTTGATGTCATTTGGTGTCTCTTTGTAGTAGTGTTGGTTCTTTTTGTTTCTCTTTGTGGTGGTTTTGTGTGTCTTTGTAGTCATTTTACGTCTCCTTGCATCTCTTTGTAGTCGTTTTGTTTGTCTTTATTGTCGTTTTGTGTTTCTTTGTGGTCATTTTGAAAGATAACAGTTTTTTTCCATAGTGTGTGAGTCCAGAGAGAGCTGAAAGAGTAGAAACCAACCTGCAGTAAGCTCTTCAGCACAGGTTTTTAAGAGGGCAGAAATCCTGTCCGGTCCACTGGATTTCTTAGTGCGTAACTGACGGAACAGAGACTGCACCTTGTAGCAATCCACCTCAGGCCTTATGCTCGAGTCGTCCGTGAGAGAGTCTAAAACTATATTGTACTGATTTGAAATATCATGGGTTTGGAACCTGGGTAAAAGTTGTTCAGTTCATTAGCTTTCTGTAAGTCATCAATAATAGAAATATGTCTTTTGCTTGGTTCCATATTGGTGATGGCTTTCACTGAATCCCAGAGTTTTTTTTAGAGTTCATAGTGGTAAAATGTTGTCTCCTGACCTCCTTTAACAGCTGATTAAGTTCATTTTGTACCATTTTTAGCTCAGCCCGGTCCTTATTTCTAAATGCTGCTTTTTTCCTGTTAATGCATTCCTTTAGTTCTTTAGTTATATATGGTTTATTATTCGGGTACACAATTATGTCCTTTTTAGTGAGTACATTGTCCACACAGAAATTATCATAGCCCGTTATCATTTCTGTCGCCACGCCGATGTCTGTATTATTTAAAATATCCCAGTCTGTGCACAGGAAACAGCTTTTAAGTTTTTCTAAGGTTTTGAAAGTTTGAATATTTATGCTACTGCTGCCCAAACTACAGAGTTTAATCACAGCAAATCTTAGCAAGTCTTTATTATTATTATTATTATTATTATTATTATTGAAAACCACCACCTGATGACTTGAAAGCTCTGACTGGACTGTAGTCAGTGAGGAGGTCAGAAATATGTCAGGGCAATATAATATGAGCGGGTTGTCTGCAGATTCATCCTCCACAACATCAGGAGGATACATCCATTCCTCAAAATCACGTCTGTTTGCTGTCCTGGCTCCACAATGGTGGAACAAGCTCCCCATTGACATCAGGACAGCAGAAACTCCACACATCTTCTGTCGCACTCATATATTCAGACTGGACTTTTGCCCATAAAACTATTCTATACACTATTTCTTATTCTCTTATTGTTTCTAAATGTAGCACTTGAAGTAATTCAGCTAAATGAATGCAATGTAACGTAATATGTACAATACCATTCAGAAGTTTGGAATCACCTGTTATATTGATGTTTTTCTCCTTTCCTTCGATAATGGCTATTTTAACATAATAAATGATAAAAAGGCCCAAAAGAAGAATAATTGAATGATTTAAAAATTTTAGTCGATGTCCCCACAGTGTTGCATGACAGGAGAGAATACTGTTGGAACCATCGATTTTGAATTTGTTTTCCATCCAGTCTAGAAAAGTGTAAGTGACCCTTGATCATTATTGAACCACAATGGTGGCTCCAAATATTTTGGGAACCCGTTTTTTCAGTGGTTAGATTGAACAGGTTTAAACTGTGATTTGTCAGTCCAGAGTATGTTCAGCTGATATTCCAACAGTGCTAACCCGAGACCAACCTTCTATTCTGTTTTGAAGTTTTAAGAACAGCTTTGCTAAAGCAACACACCTGTTAATTCCAGTGTGCACTTGACACTGAAACAGGAACCTGTTCCTGTTTAAATCTGCACAGATTTTGATGCTAAGCTTCCAGTTTCTTTTACCAACGACTGGTGATTTCTTATGTTCTTATTTAGCTGTTGCTCAGAGGTATCTTTGTCTCTTTCTGCCCTTTCAATTGTCAGTCTAGTTGAAACATTGTACAGTGTATTTAATAAAGTTAAAATGTTTTGGATACACTTTGGGTACTCCAGGTGCAGTTCATAAATTGGGCCAGACAGGAGTCTTCCTGAGGTGGGTTCTTCAGTTCATCCATGACAGCACTGCCTTCCAAGATGTTCCCTGCTTTTGATGGGTTCAGCTGAGGAGAAGCCAGGTTTTGGGCCACATCTTCCTGAAGGCAGAGGACTCCAACAGGAACATCTTTGAAGGCGTTCTCATCATCAATATCTTAAGAAAGGGCATGACATTGCCAGTTAACATTTGTAAGTAGTACTCCCATTTTACTAGTGAACCCTGATTTGTTTGCACAATCTGACTGGAATTACTGAGCGTTAAAAGCTTAAAATGTAAAACAGAATAACATAAAGTTACTCACAAAGGAGGAAAGAGAAGCACCTTCCCAAAAATGACCGTCAGCCCCCGTCAGACAGGGCAACGGATTTCAGGGCGCAGTAAACTGCAAGGCAGAGAATATAGAGTACACCACACATTTAGCAGTCAGCGGTACAGTGCTGCAGTGCTGGTAACAGGGTGTGGTCCAGGCTAAATATTGATGTATTTTAGCCTGTTAAACTCAAAGATGATAGTGAAAACAATGTTGCCTTCATAATAGTACAATCTACTAAAATTGGTTTGGTAATGCAGTAAAACTCAATTTTTTTATAGTAATATTTACTTCAGTTGTCTAAGTGGAAACTAATTCCAGCCTAATTCAGCACGACTTTCAACTTAATGTTTTGCTTTAAAATTATATAAAAAATATCAGCTTTTAAAAACCCAGTAGATGTAATTGGACTGTAACTGTTTGAAATAATAAACACGTCTTGTTTTGTGTTTAAAATCAATTTTCTGTATTTACCCAAGACCACAGTCTTTTCCATAACCAAGTTCTCTGAGTAGCCTAAACATAACATAGCTGAGTAATGTAAGCTGATGAAATACATTGTCAGAGGACGGTTTGCAGATACATTCAGAATAAACATTGTGCAACTTGTTTTTAATGAATTTAGGTATGTTTATGAAAACATTTCCATTTCCTTTACATTTTGTCGCACCTGAGAAAATAATGAGAAAATGTATGCCTCGATCTGTCCTTTGAAAAAATACGAACATAGCTTATTTTAGAAGAGATGCCGTAGAGCAGAGAGAGTTTGGCAGAATAGCTGTAGATAACTGTGGATTACGAGATCTTACAAGTTAATATTAATGTTTACAATAAAGCAGTAATAAAGAGATATCCCAAAATAATTACTGACAATGCTGATAACCCCAGATTTTTGTTTAGAACAATTAATCACCACCATTCAGGTTTCAAACAAAAACACAGCAGTGACCCATAACTGCTAGCTAGCTTGTAGATCCTGAGAGCTGGTCGGTAACTGGCAGAATTTATAGTCATGGGGGAGGGACATAAAAATTTGATTCAGCGTTTCATTGGACACAAAATTAGTATACGCCCCCAAGTGCAGGATGAGTCATCAACATTTTTTTAATGTTTTCCAGGAAATGACAAACTCTAAAATACCATTAACAATACCTACAAAATTACTTTTTTGTCATTGTTGGGCCACATACTGGTGTGTAGGTGACATATAGTGCAAGACATATCGTATAAAAACACTTGACTAACTAAATCTTGACTAAGTTTACACCTGTTTCACATCTACCATTCTTTAGCAAGATCTTATAGAAAGCTGTATATAAACAGTTAAACAGCTTCTTTAGTAATACGTAATAACATACATGATTCATATCAATCTGGATTTTGAAAAGGCCATAACACAGGAACTGCGTTGGTGGATTCTAGCAAATGGCGGTAGGTGAAGCCAGAGGAGCATGATTTTTTTCACAGATTATCTGTCTAATTTACTACTGTCAGAACATAGTGACAGTTTTAGCAAATATGACAAAAAGTTATTTTTATACGCTATAACTTTAAGAGCAACATTTGATACAAGACCTCACTGCGCTGATAGATAGTTTGAAACATATAGTTTGTATCTCTGGAAAAGCCCTCAACGGGTTCCGTACTTATTTAACAGGGAGGTAGTTTTAAGTTTTAAGTATTGATGAGCATGTTTCATACATTCTATATGGTGTTCCACAGGGTTTAATACTTGGTCCACCGTTTCACATGCTTCCACTCATCCAAACATTGTATACATTTTCATAGCTATGCGGATGACCAAAACCAAAAAAATATAGTTAGTGCTGATCTTAAAAGAGGGAAAATCTGAAGTGGACTCTGGCAAACTTGAGCAAAGCGGACTCAACCTGAGGCAAAAAGCCTGGGTGTCATCGTAGACAATTACTTAAACCTCAATAAGCATATTGACTATATTAGTAAGACTGAATTTTTCTATTTTCATATTTTCCTCTATACTCCTAGCCACAGCTTCAGGTCATCGAACACAACAGCATCAAATAAATCGACACAGACGACAAAGAAGTATGGACAGGTTGCCTTCTCTGACTATGGACCAAAACTGTGGAACAACCTGCCCACAAATATCCAGCATGCAACCTCGGTAAATTCCTTCTTAATCTTGCTTTTTAGCAGTCTGTATCCTGACTTTATTTATTTTACAGCGTTTATTTTTATTTTATTTACTCTTATTTTAAACTTTATTCTTATAATTCTACCCTGTTTTGTTGTATTTTAGTGTTTTGTTTGACACCTTTTGTACAAAAAATGTTTTTGTATATAAAAATGTGACTTTGCTACGGCAATAAACAACGGGATCATTTTAATCTGTTTTTATGAGTGGATGATAGAGATGAATCTACAAACAATGTTGTTTTGTGTTACAGAGAGAACCTGCAGAAGGCCTTGTGCAGATACACCACAGATACCCTCAGCCACATTGACACAGTGAAAGGATTCTGTGAGAAGATCTCTGAATGGACGGATGCAAGGAAGACAGAGTTGATCAAAATGAGGGACATTAAGGACAGGGCTGACAAAATCACCCTAAACATCAGCCATGTTACCCAGTCAGAGAACAGAGGAAAGGCCTTTCTGAAATATATGAAGAGCAAGTTCACCCAGGTGACTGCAGACAGCAGGTGTGCAGAGCTGGAGAAGGAGCTGGCTGTTGTGCTGAGGGGCACTGAGAGAGGCCTGAAGAAGCTGGACTGCTTCCTGGATGCAGTGGAGAAGCTGGCGGTCACCTCACTTCATGTGTTCATGGAGGAGAACCAGGTGTTACACCTGCCAGAGGGGATCAGCCTTGAACATGTTCAAAATGTCCTTGTTTCTGCACAGCTAATCTGCCCTCTCCTCCTCGAGTTTAAAAGAGATGCAAGTGTCTTCTTCCTTCCCAAACTTCAGAACATGGAAGTGCTGTCATATCAGCTGGAGAAATACATACAGACCACCCAGAAAATCTGTGATGAGTTTAAGAAAAGGTATTTAGGTCTTATTATTATGTTATTTGCACACCATAGTTTTGAGATATTAAATATGAATCTGAAATAATAAATAATTAATTAAAAACAGAAATATTAAAGGAAATTATTCTTTTAAAGAAAAATATTTAAAATAATTTAAGTAGAAAATGCCAAGGTGCTTTATATACAAGAAATTATAAGTGATTGTTCCCTTTTTAGGCTACATTTCCTGAGAATAACAACAAAAACTGTGGTAGACCTCGATGTGGATTTGTCTGACGATGACATACAAAGGATGCTTTGTCACATTAATCAGCTTGATGAAATCAGGTAAGTGTTACCCCTGTATGTCTTGTTTAGGGCCAAATATTATATTACATATTATATATAACTATACACTCACTGGCCACCTCATTAGGTACACATGTACGATCCAATGTAATCCAATACAACAGCTCTGCCATGAATTTGACTTTTATAAAGCTAAGTTTGTTCAACTGACCCATTTAAAGATTTGCAAGATCCACAAAAATAATTTTGAAAAGTTAAGGAACAAGAGTAGATCTTTCAGGCATCTCTAAAAGAAGCTTGGACCTACTGGAGATACAAATGTATAAGTAGCAAACGATTTGAAAATCAACTTGAATTCCATATCTTTGAACCAACATTGGAGATGAAAAATATTAAAATCAATACAGGCTGCTTTGGAGAGGACTAAAAATACTCAAGGAAAAATCTTTTTAAAGCCATGCTGATGTTTACACAGAATCTTAATGTTGGTTAAATTTTGAAAAATTCTTTAATAAACCAAGATTCAATCTGTAATACTCTGTTGATTATCCAGAGTAATAATATAAAACGAGAAGGTAAGAAAAACATTGATTAGTGGAGCTGTAATTTCCTCTTGTTTCTCTGTCAGGATGGACCAGGACTTCCGGCTGGTGTTCTTGTTCCAGGAAGTGTCATGTTCTGTCTTCATCAGTGAGTTCAGCGAGCGACAACCCAGAATGCTGCAGTTTCTAAATGACCTGGAGGAATGCACTGTTCAGCTGGACAGGATGAATAAGGGGGCAAAGATCTCCAGTGTGGCAGGCAGCTCAGTGGGGGCAGTTGGAGGTGTGCTNNAAGTCTTCCAGAGCTTCATGGAGGATGTGCAGAGTCTCCAGGGTTGTCTGGAGGAGGTCACCAGTCAAACAGTCACCAAAATAGGAGAAGGTAAGATACATATGGCTGTGGGAGTAGGCAGGGTGCTGGGCAACGTTGGTGGTATCGGAAAAGGCATTGATTCATTTGCTGATGCTGCCCCTTCTGCTGTTAAGTTGTTGAAAAATGAAGAGCTGATTATAAGTGCTGGTAAGGTGGTGGCCCAGGAAGGCCAAGCATTACGTAACGTGCCCAGGGTGGCCTCAGACATCCCAGATATTGGTCAGGCAGTAGTCAAAGGGCCTCTCGCCCTCTCAAAGTCAGCCAGGGCAGGTTTCATTGCAGTCAATGCTCTTTTCCTTGGCATGGATATCTTCTTCATCTGTAAAGACAGCATCAGTCTGGCCAAAGGCAGTGAGACTAAAGTCTCACAGTTCATCAGAGCCAGAGCTGCACTTTGGAGCTCAGAGATGGACTCATGGCAGAAGATCCATGATTCTTTGTGCAAAGGTCTGCTGACATCAGAGAAAAACAAAGCTGTCCTGGACAAGCCATTTTATCCATGAAAAAATAGGTTTGTGTAGTATGATAACAAGTCAGTGAACAGACAGTCCTTCATTTGTGACAACTCTCACAATGTGACTGTTCTGACTAATATGAATAAACCGTTCAGAATTCAGTCTTGCTAATAGCTGTAAATCACTGATCAGCATTAAACATCATTTAAGTTTATCTTTGAGAAATTCTTCATGTGTATTTCTCACGACAAACTGATTCTTTGAGTCCACATTTTAACTATTACATGGACAGTATGTTTTTTCCTTGACTGAATTTATATACCTTTTGCCACTATTAAGCTTCTCTCAATACATAATGCATTATATGTCATTCAGTAATACATTTTATTAAGAATAATTGAAAGTGAAAGATAAAAGAACTACTTAACATTAGAAATGTAATTTCTGCCATTTCCAGTGATTCACTTTGTGTTTTACCGTATAAACAGTTACTGTCTTATAAATAAGATCAGAGCACAATCATTTATTAGATTGTATTAAAATAATGCCAGGTTTCTGATTCATTCATGTCACACAATGAGAAGCCAAATCACATCAGTACTTAGATGTATGCTTCATATAATGTTTGAAGAATTTTGTTTTAGAAAGTGGAACCAGTTTTCCAAAGCTATGGTGTCAGTGGAGGTACCTGCTTTACCATCTTTGCAATGTCTTATTTTTGTAATGTTTTAATTTTACAATGAAACTGTATCACTGTTTTCACTATCTTTACTATCTTATTAATCACTCTTTTCTTCTATTGGCTGTTATCTGTATGAGAAAAGAGTTGTATTCAATAAATGTATCTAAATGTAAGACACAGTTTGACTTCCTTTATATGATATATATCAAAAGGAGTAAAAGCGAAATCATTTCTGTACTAAGAATTTTACAGTTAATAAAGAAAACTATTCCGTCTCCATGTGGTCTGTTCATTAATTTAGGAATACAGGGTAATATTTTCTGTTTCAGATAAAAATTAGATTTTCATCACTTCTAACACAAAAAGTAAAACTGCTGTCTGTTTCAAATATATGTTTTACACCATATGATCAATAAACATGGATTTAAAGATAAAGATCTGTTTCCTGGAATCAGAGGGATGCCATTAAAAAAGAATAATTCCCTGGATAAGATCAAAGGTTTGGATCTTGACTTAATGTTGACCTGTTGGTCGTAGATAAAATGATTTATGCCTCAAGTCGACCAAATGATGCAAAATGATTTTCTAAGTAAAAGTGTGAAATGATGGTTTGCCCCCTGCTGCCTCTCCACATTTGGACCACAGTTGTAAAAAGAAGTGGTTAAAGCAAACTCAGGTGTGCACAGAGGCATCAGGTAGATTTAGGAAATGCCTCATCTAATTTAAAATCTTAAAACAAAAGTCAAATGAGCCTCTACATTTGTCCAACTTTAAAAATCCCCCCCAGACATGTTTTAAGACATAAAAATACTGCTTGGAATAACTTTGTGTGTCTGAGAAGGTTTTTCCCCCAAAAAAGTTCAATTAACTAGTTAAAAATACTTCAAATTACATTTACTCCTTCTCCCTGATTGAAAAACCTAGAATATACAATTGATACACAGAATGGAATAATTAATAGTAAATCAGTAGCAAAATTAGACAGTACTATGCAAACTCAAAATAAATGGGAGTCTGAGTTTTGAGAGCATATTGAGAATGAAACATGGAAAACTTATATATAGAAGAATGTCCATGTTATTACTAATATAAATACTTGGAAAGACAGACATCATTCTGCACAGTGAAGCTCAAACATCCAAGTGAAGTAACAATGAGCAAAACACATTTTTGAGTGGACTTTGAAACAGCAATGCAAGGAGGAATTTATGACCATATTGCTCTCAATTTTAACCACAAGGGGGCTCTAGAGACTGGATCACCTTGAACACTAGTCCCCTGGTACAACACAGCTCTAAAATTTGCAGCCCAGTGTTTCCAGAAACAGGCAGGCAAGTTCCCCTTTACACTTTGACTTTTACAAATGGGCTTTTGAGACCATGTGCTTTTTGGATATATGATAGAAATGATAAAGGCAGATGACAGAGGTAAATAAATCTGTGG
>NTHP01000473.1:387030-421697 GCA_003416845.1 Oplegnathus fasciatus
TGAATTTTCATTTCACATGAGGATGATTTGGTTTGGCGAGTTATGCTTATCTTATATGTATATATAATCTTCAGTCTTCCCATTGTGACAACACAAGCACAGTCTGGCTGGTAGATTTGCATTTACTGTCCTTTTGCTCACAAAGTCATTTACCGTCTGTCTGCTGGGGAGATTTGAGATACTATGATTGTGTGTTTAGGGTCAAAAATTCAAGTTTACTTTGGGTCTCTATTTGCTGAAGTCATGACTCCCTCTTGTGGAAACAAACGGACAAGATTATGGTCCAAGTGGGATATTTAGCTTCAAAAATAGACACTTTTGACTCGTGATCTCTAAATGAATTGTAAGTCACATTCAGGCAAGATAACTACTCAATTAATAACTGCAAGAAATAAAAACGTTTGAACAAATTAAACCTTTAAGATCGTGTTTCAGACCTGCTAATATGAAACGCAGCCCCCTTACATGACATTAAAAACTGTGAAGACGAACATCACCCATGGTTGAAACCGGTTTCCCCTCAGGCTTCCTCTTACCCTGGAGTCCCACTCGTTGAGGGTCTTGACGTTAATGAAGGACACTTCTCCGTTGGCACCGGTCATCACTCCGTCGTGCTCACAGCGGACGATCAGATCGATGTCCTCCCCGAGCTTCCAGTGACGGTACCTAAAAGACAAAAGCAAGCCATCAGCCTGAGAGGAAGCAGTTATTACAGCCAATGACACCAGTGTATGCTAGTGTGTGTTCAATTTTATTAGTGTTATACTGGACATCACTATGACAGTAAACTAACCAGCAGGGTTCAGTGACTCACCTGTAGGCTACAGATGCCACCTCACTCTTGTCCATATCCTCTTCCACAAACGGGTTGGAGTTGGGAAACTTGTAGCGCTCTCCACCCTGAACAAAAGAAAACAAAAACATGACATATCCTCATAGAATAAATCATTTTAGGAAGTTTTTTTAACTTACAAGTACAGACAAACCATGTACTACTGGAGGCACCGGTTAAAGCAAAATGTTGACATTTTGGGAAATACGTTTATTTTCTTTCTGGCGAAGAGTTAGATGACAAAATTGATACCACTCATTTCTGTCTGTAAGACTACGCAGCTAGTTAGCTTAGCACAAAGACTAGAAACAGAGGGGAACAGCTAGCCTGGCTCGGGTGTGTAGGGGTTTAAATTGTGTACGTTCTCACCATGCGTAAACACTGCTGGCTGAAGTTGTGGTTGATGTACGTGGCCTCCATCGCCAGGTTACGGGGAGAGTTGAAGGAGTTGCCCTCATCCTGCGGCGGCTCGTTGGCGGTCTCACTCACGGTTAGCAAATCTGAGAGGAGCAGTTACAGACGTTACAGCAACACAACAGCGAGCTCAAATGTAATCAATCAATAAATAAAGACAGCAGTGATGCGTCGGACTATTGGTGTCAGCAGATCTCTCGAAGCCTCACCAAAGTCAGAGTTGTCTCTCTTGTCGAAGAACAGCTTGTTGCCCACTCTCTGCACAATGATGTCCCAGGAGTTGACTGAGCGTGTGCAGCACATCAAGGTGGCCAAGATGGCGTCAGTGGCAAACACATTACCCTGAGTCTTAGCCAGCTGGAAAGAGAACAAAGGATTACATGTTGTTGTAAAGAAAGAACCAAACACAATAAACTTCTGATCCAAAGGTTCATGTTTACTGGAACAGCTGATTGTGTTAATAACTTTATACCTTGCGGATGACGGGGTCGTCGGTGGTGGTGACCGTGTGGAAGATCCTCTTGATGCTTTTGAGCTGCTTTTCATTGCGGGTGGTGATCCGGTCAAAGGCCTTATCGTAGTACTCCAAAGCACCACAGCACTCACTGGAGGAGAAACAGGAAACAGACTTCACCTTCTGCGTTTCCCCCCGAAACAAGTTTAACAACTGATGATGAAGAGCAGTTTCACTTACATGTCAACAGGGTCAGCCACCTCCATGTATCTCATCTTCATCAGTCTGGGGAAGTCCATCTCCTCCTTCACCTCCCAGTCGCTCCTCACCTCCACTGAGGAGTCTCTGGGCTTCAGCTGGGCCTTAAAGAAAATGGACGCGGGGGGAGTGGGGGGGAGGTTGTAGGGGTGGGAGAAACGGAAACATCCAAGTCAACAAAATCCCTCAACACAACAATCAACGACACGCCCGGCTGCAAGAATACACTCACAAAAGAGTTCTGACAACTTTTTATCCATATTTTAAAATCCTGGGGTCAGAAACAACTTCTCGAACATATTATCCCTAAAGATTCATGTTTGTCTTGTGTATCTAGGCTGGGGCTGTAATTATTTTCCTTAACGATTAATCTACCAGTTATTTTCTCGATTAATTGATTGCTCGGTCCATAAAATGTCAGAAAATAGTGGAAATGCCCTTTATAATTTCCAACAGTCCCAGCTGGCGTTTTTAAATGCCTTATTTGTCCGGCCCATCGTCCAAAAACACCAAAATATTAATTTTTCCATCATATGTCACAAAGAAAAGCAGTAAATCTTCACATTTGAGAAGCTGCAACCAGAGTATCTTTGGCATTTTTGCTTGAAATGCAGTCATAAAATCAGTTAACCGATGACTACCTGGGATTTCTGGTCCCACTTCTGACGGACGCCAAACTGCTTTTGGAACTTCTTCTGCAGACGCATACGATCCCTGAAAAGACAAAACACGTGAGCTTAAACTGAGGTCTTTACAACACGACCGGCTGTCGACACATTTGCAGATCATCTCTCACGTGGAGCCCAAAAGAAGAAACGCTTGACAGAAAGTCAGCTAACACAGGACCTGAATGCAGAGCTGAGACAGATTCTCACCTCTCCTTTTGCTTGGCGCTCTTCGGGAGCGTCTGCATGTTGAACTGGGTCAGGTTCCTGCGGTCCTTGTCCCTGCGCAGATTCCTCTGTTGAAACAAACATCATCAAGTTATTGAAATATAATCCGAAACACATACATGTTAAATTAACTGACACGTTTAAAGGTGACATTCAGAGTGTCTGTCGTACCTGAGCAAACCTCATGCGGTTCCTCTGGTAGGCCGTCTTCTGCGTCTTGGCGGTGTCCACCAGCTGGAAGCTCGTCTCATCCTCCTCATGAAAGTAGGCGTACTGACTGCCGCCTCCGAACTGAGAGGAATACTTATCTGAAGACAAAATAAATACATAATTGCATCAGAAATTGACTTGAAACGATTGAATAATCAGTGTTGCTTTTATTTAACTAACTAATAATGTTTACAAGATTTCAACACTTCTATTAAAATACACTGACTCAGCCGTCTCACTCACTTGTGTATCTCTTGTCTTGGTAAGTCGCTCCAGTCCAGTCAGCGACCTGACAGAGAAGACAACGTAAGGAAAACTCTGGCAAACAAACAGAAAACAACTATATACGTACATATAATGAGAGAAAACAAACCTTTCCCAGACGGTCTCCTTTGCTGAAAGGCTGGTAAGGCATGTCTTTAAACTTCTCTGGGACCGCACATGGACCCCATCCGGACGGGTTGTCCTGGATCACAGGGGCGTTGAACTTGGCCATGACCTGAAGTCAGAGTGAAAAAGACTTCTGTGACCAAACAGTCGCCTACAAGTATGTCCAGATGACCCATGTACAATCACTGTACGGGCTTTGGCTGCAGAGGCTGCACCAATCCTTCACATTTAAGGGTCTCAGCCAACGAGCAGCACTGATTTCTCCAGCAATGCACTGAAATAAATAGGCACTGATCAGCTTGCGCAGTGGGCTAGTCATCATTGACCCTGAACATCCAACAACAAGCTGCAACAACACTGCAGAAGAGTTCAACTTTAGGAACCTGCAACTAACAATCACTTCATTATTGATGAAGCTACTGGTGACTTTTTACTGATTCATTTATTCTGTGATACATCAGCCAATAATGGAAAATGTTTAGCGCAGTCTAAAGTGACATCTTCAGATGGTTGTTTTGTTCGACTGACACACTAAATCTGGAGATATTCATGAGATCAGTATGAAACAGAGAAAAGCAGAAGAGTCCCACATCTGAGAGGCTGGAGAGAGAAAATGTCTGATTGATAAATAACTTAATTAACCACCGATCAAAATGGTTGTTGATTCATTTTCTGATGATTGACAAATAAATTAATACACTTATCCTTAAAGCTCTGGATCGCATCACTTTTTACTATTATCACCAGTGAGTGACAACAGAAAACTTAACAGCAACTTTGTGGATTTAATGGTGCCCAGTCGACCTGATCGATACACCAGTGTAAGGCAGCGGTGGAAGAAGTATTCAGATCGTTTACCTACGTAAAAGTACCAATTCAACAGTGTAAAAATACTCGATTACAAGTAAAAGTCCTGCATTCAAAATCCCACTTAAGTAAAAGTACAAAAGTATTAAAAGGTAAATGTACTGAAAGAATTAGAGTATTTGTTGAGCAGAAAAATGACCCGTGATTGATGTAGTGTTGTTTATTATATCATCGGATGATTATTACTGATGCATTAATGTGTAAAATTTAGCTGTTATAACTTATTTGACTTATATATATTTTTTAAGATAAAAGATTAATTGTATATGGTTTCGGTACATGACCTGGTTTTTACCATTTTATTGTTTATTGTTTCCACAAAAGCAAAATAAACAAACAAAAAACACTCCTAACCACGTCAAGACATAAGACAAGAGAAAATAAAGAAACAGTCAAAGAGTTTAGGCCCATTTCAACCCTACAAACTCTTATTTATTTAAATAAAGTAACCTAAGGACCACAGCAACATGAATAGAATAACTACAGCAGACTTTATTAATATAAGTTAAGCACACTGTCATCAAATTATATTAAAATTCTGATTTACATGTTTGGTAGTTTAATTTCTAACAATGCATCAGATTTTCAGCTCATCATATTTTATGTTTTGTGTGTAAAATCTTAAATTGTAAATTAAATAAAGCTGTCAAACGTAGATGTAAAAAGTAAAAAGCTGCATAAAATGGAAAAACTCAAAGTAAAGTAAAAGAACTTCATAATAGTACTTAAGTGCAGTATTGGAGTAAATGTACTTAGTTACTTTCTATCACTGTGTAAGTGAGTGTAGCAGCTGATCGATAAGAACTCGAACAGAAGGAAAATGTAGAGATCGATTATTAATTAAATTATTTTATGTATATTTTTATTTATGGTCTTTTTAACCCTTCAGACGCCTCCTGATCACACTGAGCTCAGATAATCTAATTTATGTTTTTATATAAACTGATCACGTGTTCTTCGGGAAGTTATCGACAAGCCTGATTAAAAACAATCATCGTTATATTTTATTATGATGTTAAATTATCAGCGTCTTTATCGGCCGACATCTGGCCAACATTAGCATGGCGCTAGCTTCATTAGCACAGTCACATGCTAACAGAATGAGCTAACATCTGAAGAATCTGGACTGGAGCACAAAACTGAACAACAGCAACAACAAATTATCTGATATTTAAGACAAAGAACCGAGTTTTCTTCTGGATCATCTTCAGGATTCTTCTTCAGCAGGTCTGACTCAGTTAGCTAACAGCAGCTAACAGGAGCTAACGGTGGCTAACGCTAGCCATCCTGCCAGGTGGCCGCGCTAGCAATGCTAAGCTAACAGTGAGTCAGGCTACAGACGCGTTCACAGGACTCTTTAGATTCAGCTCCAAACACGACTGAAAACGGCTCCTTTTCATTCACCTGAACGTGTTCTCCTGCGATCTTACCGGGACTGATGTGACACCGTATCAGGCCTTTTAATCCTGCCGGTCCGCTGACGGTGAAAAACCCGACGGAGCGCCGGTGTGAAAGGAAGTGACGAGCCGCCGTAAAGCGGAAGGTGGTTCCTGCCGTAGCGCTGCTGTCATAATGCTGAAGGCGCAGTCCACCCACGGCTGTATTTAGAGAGCTGGGAGGTTTTAGAGAGCTGTGTTCGTTATAAATATATAATAATATATATATTTTAAAAATGAAGAAAATGTTATTTTGAAAGGATTCACCGGAAGTGTTAATATGCTAACAGTGTTAATGTCATATAATCACGAGTATACGCCGCCCTCTGGTGGTCACAGTCCGCAACTACATCTCTGTCTATTGTGCATTTTATTGCAGCTGTAATTCCTCACTGTGACCACCAGAGGGCAGAAATACACACATTTTTAATCAAAACTAAAGAAACGCAGCAAATTGATCAACAAACTTTACAATGTTTTTTTTCCTTTTGCTGTAAAGAACTTTATTTATTTCTAATTTTTGAAGACAGTTAAATTATTCAGCTTATTCAGTGACTACCTGCTTACAGTACTAGCTTCACTAGTCAACTAGCCACGATGGGAAGAAGACTGACGAAAATATCCGAACAAAACTTTTGAAAGTCTCCGTATGTCAGTGGTGGAATGTAATCAAGTACATTTACTCAAGTACTGTAATCAAGTACAATTTTGACATACTTTATGCTACTCTATAATTCTACTCCATTAGATTTCAGAGGGAAATATTGTACCTTTTACTCCACTACATTTATTTGACACTTGTAGTTACTCATTACTTTTTACATTAAAAAAACATATATGATATGATATGATGCAGGACTGTGCTACTAATCTACCCAGGAGTATACAAAGTATCTAAAACTGGATCCATAGTGATGAACTTCAACATTAAAATGTTCTTACATGTATTCCTTAGTGATAAAAAAAAGAATAATATAATATTCTATAAAAATATAACTCTTGATACTTTACATTTTACTGATAATACTTATTTTACTTAAGTAACATTTTGTAATCAGGACTCTTACTTAAATAAATAAGTATTTTTAGACGTATTTCTACTTTTACTTAAGTAAAGGATCAGAGTACTTCTTCTACCACTTACTGTATGTCTGTGACAATTGCCTCCCTTTCACGTCCTTGACGTCCAGAGACGCTCCCTAATTTGCTGCCATAATAGTGACTGAATTTAGCAAAATCGTTTGATTTCTTCAGTTTGGTCACCATTTATTTTGAAAGTCGTAACCGGAAGTTTGTGTATGCTAAAACATCTAACTTGACGTTTATATAAATATATTGCAGTTCCTGCCTGTGACCACTGGAGGGCAGCAAAACCCCTACATTAACTCATTTATCCAGCTTTTATCTTTTATTGTAAATTATGTCAGTGTGACCGTAACTAGTTATTAATAATAGGAAGGTAGGTATATCTCAAATTGTTATTAAAACAACTATTACTTTATTATTAATAAAATAAAAAGTGTAAAGACAGACACAGTTGTATAATAACTTTAATGTTAAAAACTGTGAAAATAAACCAACCATAGGAGACAGGATTGTTTCAAATATGGTCACTGGAAGCAATGTAAATAGAGGGTCACAAAGCACTCACAAAGGTAGTATATTTTATTACAGCTACTATTAATATTAGCACTGACGTGACAATGAGAACCCTTATATATATGTGTCTAAAAAATAATCATAATCAGTATAAATATTTGTGTTAGACTGCAGAGTTGTAGTTTCCAGCCGTGAGCACAAGAGAATAGAGAGAACAATGAAAATGACAATTTGTCTGATGGCTTCATTGTTTTATTTTGAAAGAATTGAACGGAAGTGCTACAATGCCATCATGGCTAGCTTGACATCGCGCATTGATGTAATTCCTCGCTGTGACCACTGGAGGGCAGCAAACACTCACGATTCTACACCATCAAGGCAGAAAACTGTTCTTAAAACAACACTAAAGTGATGTAATTTTACCAACACTGACGTTGTTTCTAATAATCAGACTAATAATGAGTCGCACGTGTTGATATTAACAACATTTATACTGATATTAACACTATTATCCACTAATTTAAACGTGGTGTTGCAGTTCCTCACTGTGACCACTGGAGGGCGGTGAACACTCATGATTCCAAATAAAATCAACTCCACACACATCAAGACAGACACAATACCATACTATCACTTCCGGTGAATACCTTCAAAATAAAACAATCAAATAATAATTTATATTAAACATATACAGTATATTAAGATATATATTAAACATGTACAAAGGGTGGGCATGAGGCAATAAAATAATTTAAGTGAAAGCACTGGAGATTTAGATCAAATAGTAAGAACAAAGGACAAAAAAATAAAATACCAAATACACATACAGTATGTACACATACATTCCCACATATATAACATTTACAGAGACATACACACACACCTCACACACATGCAAATGACTGAATCATATAATATCATAACGTTCAACACAGTGAAATAAGTCCTGTGTATTTCCTGGTGTAATGTGACCTTAATTTACTATTTTAAACAGTAAAAATAAATCGTAAATTCTAGTTGTAACCTGTCCAGTAAAATAATATGAATTGTTATAAATAATGAGATGAATATTACATTTTTCCTCTCTTGTTGACAAAAACAATATAATAAACGTGCAAATAAGTGATATCAAACGATAAAATAACTACAGGCACACCTGTGACCTGTGTACATTTATATACTGAAAAACTGCACAGTCTACCGGGACAATATACACTTTCAATACTAATATTACATATATTTATATCTTTTCTATCTTTGAGCTTCTACTTCTAATTCATATTATTATTATTTATGTATGTATGTTTTCAAAGTAAGAGTACTATTTCAAACAGGCCATAATACATATTGTAAGTATCATATTTATGGCAAGAAATTAAAACTATAAAAAATACTACAGCACATTATTAAAACTTGCATACAACTAGCACAGCGTTATTCTTTCACAGAAATAAAAGCCTGTCATGTACAAATGGTGCATAAACTGGGAATAAAACACACAAAAAAATACCATAATGATCTTGTTTATGATGAAAGTGGATTTCTTTGAGTGCATGTTACTAAAATTAGAGGAAGTAGGTTGGATTGTGGGATTTTGTGGGAGTTTTATTTCGATGTGGCTCCACAGATTTAAGACACAAACATGGTTTGAACCTGCAACAAATCTTGTCACCTGTATAGATACGTGGATCAATATGTGGTTTCTGAGAGTATTTTAAATGTATTTGGTGTTTGCTTCCTCTCTTATCTTTTCCTTCCACTTGTTTTACACATGAAATATGAAGTCAGGGGATAAAAAAACATCATCCAACCTTTATTCATTATCGGTCAGAGTGTTTAAATTTGCCTTTTGAATGTTACACAGTTAATAATACGTCACACACACAGACCCAGCGGCGTCTTTAAAATGTAAATCAGAAACACTGATCTTCTCTGCTGCCACAAGTCGGGACTCGGGTGTGATTCATAAACGAATCCCTGCATCCAATTAAGAAGTTATTCACGCGCCAGCAAAGGTCAGAAAATCTGATTAATAAACATAAAGACGTCGGTCTGTGTGATGGATATTTCACATGGGATTCACTCAGAGATCAATCAGCTGATGAATGATGCACATCTGCTCTTTTCAACATCTGCTTTCACCTGCACATCATTTAATCCATAACACTGATTTTAACTGTATAGAGTGGTGGAATGTAACTAAGTACATTTACTCATGTACAGTTTTGAGGTACTTGTACTTTACTTGAGTATTTCCATTTTATGCTACTTTATACTTCTACTCCACTACATTTCAGAGAGAAATATTGGAGTTTGTTCTTCACTACATTTATTTTGCAGCTATCTATAATAGTTTTTCACATTAATATTTCATTTACATACAAAATATATATATATATATATATATATATATATATATATATATANCACATTAATGCAGCAGTAATATTAATCCAGAAACATCAGATATAAAGTAAAACACTGACAGGGAACATTTTACTGCAACATGACCACTTTTACTTTGATACTTTAAGTACATGCTGATAATACTCACATACTTTTACTTAAGTAAGGTTTTAAATGCAGGACTTTTACTTGTAGTGGAGTATTTTCACAGCGTGGCCTTACTGAAGTAAAGTACCGGAGTACTTCTTCCACCACTGACTGTGTATAGTATAAAGTATAACGGCTATAATCTCTGAGATATCTCAAAGTGAGTTCAGCCATTTTAAATGTTTTCTGTTGCTGTGAGTCATCAAACTGTCGTCCTTCAGGGAGCAGCAGATGTTAAACTATCAATATTCTTAACTTTACAAAATGACTGATGAGACTTAAAGGTGTAGTCTCTGATTCTGGAGAAAGCTTGTTGATATTTGAACTCAACAGGTAAACAAATACACCCCTCTCTCTTCAGTGCTCCTTTAAACTCGTGCGAGTAACTCACAGCGTTAGTTTTATCCTGTGCATGAGCACGAGTTGTGATATATTATACCGAAGTGTTCAGTGGAAACGCAGCTAAAGCGTCGGTATTTGACGACCTGGGTTGGCGGCTCTACCCGAGTCAGTTTGTTTCCTGTTTACAGAGCCGGGGCTGTGTATGAACACCGGACTGTTTTTTCAGCGCACACACAGAACGGAAAGCTAACGGACCGCGAGGAGATATTCACTGAATTTGACAAAAACTGTTTTGGATTAGAATCGTAGACTACACCTTTAACATGAACTGTTTTTAACGCATAATATGACCTCGTTCATGTGTTTGTTTTATGTTGCTGTTTCTTGTGCTTGGTGAGCCGAAGACAAATCTCCACCCTGGTGGACAATAAAGATATATTCTATTTTATTCTATTCTATTTTATTCTATTCTATTCTAAACTCGTCAGATTCATTCTGAATGATTATTTCTGTAGAAGATAGAAGGTTTTGAACTTCCTCACACTGACTGAAATATGAACAGGTGGACAGTAACAAGATTACTGGAGGACAACTTTGATGTACTGGTACTTTATACTACTGTTGTGTTTTTATTTGTTAGCCTCTCTGTGGACGGTCCACCACTTTGGTCCAGACTGAAATATCTCAACAACTATTCGATGGAAATCTTGTACAGACGTTCATGGTGCCCAGAGGATGAGTCCTACTGATTGGTGATCACCTGGTTTGTCCTCTAGCGCCACCGTGAGGTTCTTTTGGTGAAATGTCTCAACAACTGTTGGATGGATTGCCATGAAATTTATTACAGGCATTCATGTTAACTTAATTTCTTGAGTATTTCTAATAATTATTGTGAAGTTATCTAAAAAGAAATGATCAGCTGAGTGACCAGTAATTTTAAACTTAACACGCGAACAGCAGAACCAGGTGAAGTTTGCAGCTAGTTGCCTTATTTCAAGGTTCGAGGTTCAGCTTTATTGTCATCATACAACACAGGATCGCACACTGAAATGCAGTTGTAGTCTCATCAATGCTGCACACACAGAAAATGTATCAACAAATATTAAAATACTTTAAATTATAATAGAATAAAACAGTAAAATAGGCATTACAATATATAGAAGTAGCACAAAAGGAAGAAATAAAAAAGGAAAGCTAAATTATATTTACAAGGAAAATATATAGCTACATATATACGTACATTTATCTGTGTATACATATATATACAGTATATACTGTACATATACATATACACACAAAGAATATGTACAATATGTGCAATATCAGTGTAATGTGCAACTTATAGTGCAAAAAAGTGATTTTTTTCTGCTCCTTTAAAACATTTTCAGTTGCATAAATCTGAGAGAGTTTTTCAGTGCGAGTCGCTTCAGGGGATTTTTGCATGTTGTTTATCGTTTTTAATGGCGTTTGCACTGATTACTATTGAAGTCAAGCCTGTTTTACTGGTGTGTGTGTGTGTGTGTGAGTGTGTGTGTGTGTCGTCGCTAATTAGCACACACACACTGTTGTTTTCATGTATTTAAACCTTTGGCCCACAGCAGCTTTTCATGGGTGTGACGGAGGAGCACAGAGCGAATCGTGTCGCTCTTATCAGTCTTAATAAAAGATCCTTAATCGGGTTTTTTAATGAGCTGAGAGTCACGAACACAAACATTGGTGGTTTGTCTTTCCACAACCTCCAGCTCTGAAGCATTTTTTTCTCTTTTTTTCAGTCATTTTTTCTCCTCGTTCAGAATAATTTTAGAGGCTATGTACAATCATCCAGTAACGTTAGAGGAAAGCTTTAAGAAATAAACATGATTTTGTGCAGCTGAATGTGTTGTTTCTTGTTTACTGTCCTGTAAATCATCTTGTGCCTCCTGAGATTTATGTAGTGACCTGCAGGTTTATCAGTTCTTACATGTTAAAACACTTTATTTAACATTTTATTGAGCTTTAACGGGCTGAGGTATTCAGTTTAAATATATCTGCATGTTTTCTGCTTCTTTAACACGCGTATCTGAGAGTTAATTAGGGATCAGGAGAAAATTGCAAACACCTGCGATCAATCAGAGACCCCCCTCGACCCCCGCACACCAGTGATTGCTGCTGCCTCTATTAATACCTGCAGACTAAAGGGGGGAGGAGAGGGAGAGAGAGAGCTGCTATGTAGATCAGAATTTCTCATTCACTCGTTTTGTTTAGTTTCTTTATGTTAAGAGAAGCTTGATACAATAAAAAATCATTGTTGTCGCACTACAGTCGATGATGGTCAAAGTATTTTAACTTGATAATGACTCAGTGGGGTCGATAGTTTAATGTTAAATAATCTGTTTAATAAATATTAAAGAAACAGTTAGACATTTTGGGAAACACGCTTAATACTTTCTTGCTGAGAGTTAGTTGAGAAGATTGATTCCACTCTCGTGTCTGTATATATGAAGCTACAGCCAGCAGTGGGTTAGCTTAGCTTAGCACAAAGACTGGAAACAGGGGGAAACTGCTAGCCTGGTTCTAATCCACCTACCAGCACAAAACCTGAAGTGTAAAAATGACAAGTTGTGGTTTTATGTTAATTAATCTGCTTTAGAGGTGCTTTGATCAGAGCCAGGCTAGCAGTTTCCCCCTGTTTCCAGTCTTTGTGCTAAGCTAAGCTAACCAGCTGTGGGCTGTAGCTTCATATTTACCGTACAGACATGAGAGTGGTTTCAATCTTCATATATAAGAAAGTGAGCAAAATGTCAAACCATTTCTTTAAGAAATTTAAATATTATAATTTTTTTATGAGTGGATTGTTTACCTACAATAATGAGGATAATTAAGACAAAAGTCAACAGTTTCACGAAAACACATCTTTTATTTCTCCATACTTCAAATCTAAATTATATATTCAATAACAGATTTGTCATTATGGCACAAAATATTGAAACTGCAGCAGAAAAACAAACAACAACAAGAAGAAAAAAAATCCAGCGTATATAATATACAAAATCTACACCAGCCCGCATCCAGCAGTTAGGTTGCACGTTTTCCTCTGATGGTTTGAATTTATCTCAAACAATGTGATGAGATATAAAACATGTTTACGGTGTAATCTCCTTTCATGAGGGTTTATGGCCCTTTGGGAAACTGTTCCTGCACTTAAATCAACACCAGCACTTCAGCTAAAGTGACGGCTGGTTTCTGAAAACACAAAGTAATAAAGACTCCCACTCAGTCAGCACCACCGCTGGGAAACAACTCTTGATTACACTGTGGAAATAAACATCCATTATTCTGCATGCATGCTCATTTGAGCGTGCAAAATAAGAAGTTTAACTGAGATTTTTAATGCGACCCAAAAGAGAGGCATTAACGCTCATTAGGATTATGTGTGGACCTTGTTGTGTTCGTCCTCTTGAGCTGATGACAGTGTTGGCACAGGGTTTCATAGTTTCTCCTGCCAAAAAAGTGAATAATAGGCTATTAGAGTTAACTTGTCCATATTGTACGTGGGTGAGAGTCTGTGGGCAGAGAATCGCAGTGAGTCATAGCGAAGCCACCAGCAGACCCATCGACTGACTATCACCTCTCCGTGTACAGTAAGCACAGGTGGGTTATCACTGAGGGGAGTCTGGGATCACACAGGCAGGAAGCTCAAAACAACAATATTTATAGCCGAACACACACAAACACTATAAACAGCTTACACACAGAGGGAGAAGCAAACTCTGCTCGCCCCGAACAAATCTCCGCTCTCATCAAACTGCAACCCCCAGGGGCCTGGCAAATAAAGTATCAGCCAGGCAAATCCCTTTTTAATGTGCCTTTAATGATGGCTTTATGCTCCTCCGAGGATCTTTGCAGAAGGGTGAGCGTGGGCGTGTGGGCTGAAGACCAGCCGAGAGCAGCAGCAGCAGCAAGGTAACACCGAGCAGAAGCACTGTTTTACTGTATCTACAGCCGGCTAAATATAACGAGTGTGTGGTGTGTTCGCGCTCATGAATGAACGGCGGTGAGGTGACTTTTTGATGAATGATGGAGAGTTGTTGCCTTATTGTCTGTGATTTAGAGGAAGATTGTTTTGTACCTGCAAATTTATTTCAATGATGCTCGTCTCAAGTACTGAAGTTATCTACACACAGTAACATGTTGCCTGAGCTTTCTTACAGAAGCTCAGTATTCATGTTTAAGAGTAACTTGACACGAAATCCACTTTTTTGAGTTAGTAAATTATAACAGTCACTTTATTACATAATCCTGGCCCCATTTTATGGTGCCATGCCATTGTTCCGACATCCCATCTGCCTGACAGCCCAATAGTCCGAAAAATGGCCTATTGGTCCAACAGCCCATCTGTCCGACAGCCCAATAGTCTGAAAACGAATCCCCATTGCTCCAACGGCCCATTTATCCGAAAATACATGCTTGCTTGTTCTTCTTAGGGGATTAAGCCCTCACTACCATCTTAACATCGCTGCTGCAGTACGCTACATAATGCCACTGGGCATAATAATTAGCCATGTGCTTTTGTTTGTATGAGAAACTAACCCTAATCCCCTAAGAAGAACAAGCTATTTGCATATTTTTTCAGGCACACACATGAGTGATTGGAGCAGTGAGTGGTGTAGTTGGTAAGTTCTTTGTAACTGCAGGGAGAGTGTGTATTTTCGGATAAATGGGAATTTGTTTTCGGTGTAACGGGCTGTCGGACAGATGGGCCATTTTTCAGACTATTGGGACGTCAGACTAATGGGATGTCGGAACAATGGGCAATCTCCCATTTTATAGTGTTTATTTGTTTATTACAACAGAAGCTATTTTCCTTTTTCCATAGACAATCCAGTCGTTCTGTCACTCTCCACTGCCTCTGCCACCTCAGCTGAAGCCTCGCTCAGCTAATGTTAAGCTATTCAATTAAGGCTGGTAAAAAGATGCACCAGGTCACGTGAGTGAAACATGACCAACGTTAAATGAGAGAGGAGAAGAGATGATGATCTAATAGGGTGTGAGGGGGGTGAAGTGCCAGGGTTCGAATGCATTGTATTCAAGCTAAAACGTTCTTTAAATTATGTTTTTAGGCCCTGAAATAAATCCACTGAACCCTCTGACAGGCGACACCGTTCTCTAGCCCTGACTTTGACGTTTAAGCTTCCTTGAAATCCTGCTCTTACCCAAAAGAAGAGCAGACACTTGGCGGCTTGGCCCGCATAGAAGTAAGAAAACCTCATTCAAAATCCCATTGACATTTGTAACAGCGTAAACAACTAAAAATCCAGCCTTGGCACAACTTTCTCAACAGTATGTCGTGTGGTTCACTCCACGTTTTTTTGTAGCTTTTTGGAAAACAATCTAATATCATTATTATGTAATATTTCACTGATTTGAACACAGTGTAGTTTGTTTTACATGACAACTGAAACAGCACATCACCTTCTTAATAACTGCTGTTTCATTGAGTCGACACCCAGTAGGCTCACTTTGGTGCCAGCGTCCTGTTTCAAAAATGATTGTCACAAATTGCAAATTAATACGTCCTACGGTCCTCTCGCTTGCTCGTGCACGGGTCGCAAATATGTTTGTGTTTCTTGTAATTAGTTAAACATGTAAAAATGATCTCATGTTGCAGGTCGCAGCTTGCATGTTGCTAAATTTGGTGAAACGTGAGCCAGGTTCGCAAGATTTATTCAGACAGCAAAACGACACGAAAAGAACAAGATGCTCAGACTTCTGACAGACTGAAAACACAGACGATTGTCATTTAGTAAAAACGTCACTCGCATCCAAAATATTAAGTCGACACGAAAGACGTGAGCGAGACACAAACGACACGAGACTCGAGAGCAAGATAAGATAAATCATAAAAATAATAAATAAATAAGTTTAGAGGGGGGAAATGGACTTTTTCTGTCTTCTAAAGGGGAGGAGAACCCCTGCTGGATATTATTATGAAGTTTGTTATTTCTAAGTGCTCTTAATTAATCATAAAAGATACTCTAATGATTTATCATTGCACTCCTATAACACTGTCGGACCCACGATGGGCCGTTAAAAAAAACTCCAATCAAAATCGATGCAGCAGAACCTTGTCAAACCTGCTGCCTACTCGAGTGTGTCTGATAAAGAAAAACAAAGTACTATATGTGGTACCAGATCAGCAACATGTGTGTGTTTCAATCTGTATAACTGTTTATAGTTTGTTTTACGTGATAACTTACACCTAACATTAACACCCATGTCAAGTACTAAAAGTCTTTTCTGATAACAAAATGGTAAATTATTAACTTTTAATTTCTGACAGTGTACACGATGTAACCACGAATTTATCCTGACATAAAACTCGTTGTATTGGACAGTACACTGATGCAAAATGATAATACTACACAGGAAATTATGTGTTTATAATCAACAGAAATGATTAAAGCAATATTGTTTCCATCCCGTGTGTGTTTTTCAGCCCATCTTGATCTGCAAGCAGCAGGCAGAACAGGCTAGTTTATTATCTAGTGCAAGGTTGTCACTCACAACACTGTGCCTCCAGGAAAGAGTTTTCCAGCTATAATGTCAAGAGTCAAAGTAAATCCTTCACCACAGTCACAATTCCAGTACAACGTAATTTAGATTAATTTCAAACAACACCCAAGGTCAGGGCTTGAGTGTAAGCTGTACACATAAAAGCTAGTATTCACTTACTATGTTTGTATATACTCAATGACAACTAACAGGTATGCAACCCTGTCTCTCAGAAATTATGTTTATATATTACTCATTTGCAACAGAAAATAAGTTCTGAAGGAAACGTAACACTGCCTGAATTACATTTTTAATCAACATAATAAGGAAATATTTGGCTTATATGTACAGATTATCTGTCTTTCTTCACAGGACAAAACACTGATAATATATAGCTAACACAAACTTAACGCAAAATTATTATTCTGTTCATGTTCCATATCATCATCATGGCTGCCAATTTTCTGAGTTTATTTTAGCACAGTAACTTATGCATGTCAGTGGTTGGTGTCTCACTCCGGCAGCTGCCTCAGGGTCTTTCTGCAGGTCTCTGTCCAGTATCATCCTCTGCTGATACCTCTAGCTCTGCTGCACCGGCAGTTTAACATCACCTACTGAAGACTGTAATATTTCTGCTGACTCTCGTATGCCCACCTCTCACATTAGTCATGGACCGTTTTGCTTTTACAAGACGTTTTTACTGTCTAACTTGATGTTGAATCCTTCCCTCACAGTGCATCGCTGCTCTGCTGACAAGTCGTCGGCAGCTTTATATTAACATTTTCTGATTGTTTTAGGTCCTCTAACATCACTATACTGACACTGCTAAATTTGTCTGCTGATTTCTGAAAGCAGGACTTGAAGCTCAGCTGTATGAAAATCTTCTTTTTACTCTTTGGTAACATTTTTGTAAATGAAACTTTCCCACAAACGGAGGCGGCCTTATGTGACAATTTTAGGGCCGACTTGGAACAAACCTCAAAGAAAAAGTAGGTGAGGTTGAGCATAAGATTATGAAACTGCTCTTGGATGTGGCCTGTTTGTATTGAAGGTACCTGCAAAATTGCAAAACGTATAATAATTTGTTTTCCCACAATTTCCACTTGCAGCAACTACAGCAAAAATAAACTTAACGGTTCTGTTTAGGTTTAAGGCAGCACGTGGTTTAAGTTAGGGAAAGATCATAGTCTTGGTTTAATACAGAAAAAGTCAAAAGCAACTTGAAGTGCGAGACACAACATATTTATTGACATTTAAAGGTGGAGTCTATGATTTTGGAGAGCCCTGATCAATCCTAACTCCATTCAGAAAACAAGCATTTTAAAAGTTGTTTGCTTGTCGTCTTGTGGACAGACATGAATTCAGACTTTTTACAAGTCAGCATCATAATGTAGTTATTTTGGCATCATTTTACACGTTTATTGCAATTAAATCACAGCAAAATCTGTTTATTTTGGGATCATACCACTGTAGTAAGCCAGATTAATTCAGCTGATGTGTGACCTGCTATATACAGTGAATATTTATTGATTTTGACACAACAATTATGAAACTGCCACTGACCGGAGACAGATGGAGAGGTGAATATTCACAATAAATACAAATGATCGAGCACAAGTTGTGTGGTTTGGCCCAAGCCACTCAGACTTTTTTTCAGCGCACACACAGAACGGACAGCTCGCGGACCATGAGGAGATACTTGTTGAATTTGACAAAAAGTGTATTGGATTAGAATTGCAGACCACACCTTTAGGTAGAAACTACGATGTTTCACTAACCTTAACCAAAGTTGCCTAAATCTAGTCACACATGGGACTCAGGATGTCCTACACCCACCATCCAGCCTGACCACCTCTCATAATAATCCAACATAATCCTGGCAGCAAAACATTTCCCTTAAAATTTAAATGGCAAGTTGTATATAAACATAATTAATATGAGATGGGGTTGCAGTTATGGGATTCTTATCTAAAACAAAGTAATAGCCGTGTTATTAATGTTCATCTAATGTGTACATGGTTGCGGTGTTAATTTAAGCTTAAATACACTTAAATTTGAGCAGATGATTGTCACATTATGGAATAAAAGGGCTACAAGTACATCAATCAACAAGATACATGTGATAAAAGTAAATAAAGGCACAACTTTGTACATTCAGCCATGCATATATACACAATATAAACAGTTATACATTCTGTATGTTGGTAAAACTTCAGCAACTAATTTAAATGCTAAAGAAACTTTGAGTCCATTGATCAAAAATAGCAACTCTAAAGTTTTTTCCTTTAGACAAAGTGTCCATTTTGTATTTTTAACAGGCTTTTTGCTCCATTACAAACAGTGTTGTGGTGTTGTGGATTAGAGGCAGGCTGCCCTGTGTTATAATACTGAGTTCACTTCAAGTAACATACAGTCCATTTTTACACTATAAGTAACTTATCTCCAGTGAGGTGCTCTGTTCCAAGTTTTCCTCTGGCAGAGTCTTAATGCTCCCATTCTTTGTTCCATTGAGAAGCAATGGTACAGTCAGTGTGGACCCGTTGACTGGATCTTTCCCTTTTGTGTCCCCAGCTTTGTCCCTCTTGTCTGGGGACGACGGCTCTCCGGGAGTCGCTCCTTTCTCTGAGAACAGCGGCTGTGAGCTCTGTGGTTGGAAGCTGCTGTTGCCATTTTGTGCAATCCTGTAGATCTCAGTCATTTCTGAGACGTCTTCCTCGTCATCGTCCTCTTCATCCCTGATTGCTCGTCTCAGGCTCTCCCTGGGCATGAGCGCCGTCCTCCCCTCCTCCTGCTGCTGCTGGCGCTCCATGGGCTCGTGGTTCTCCACCTTCCTCGTGGAGCGGCAGAGGGCTTTCCGGAAACCCCTCTTGAAGTTGTCTGACAAGAAGCCGTAGACGATGGGGTTTGCACAGCTGTTAGCATAGCCGAGCACTACGACGAAATAGTAAAGACCCTGGTACTCTGAGGGCAGGGACACCAGCAGGTTGATGATGTTGAGCGCGTAGAAAGGCAGCCAGCAGAAGACGAACACGGCAACAACGATCACAACCATGCGCGTCACTTTTCTCTCCGACTTCCTCCGCTTGGTTGAGGTGGCGTGAACTTTCTTGCCCGAGCTGCGGATCTTGAAGACGATGAGCAGGTAGCACAGGCAGATGATAAGAAGAGGGCAGAAGAATCCGACTGTGGAGGTGTAAATGATGAAAGCCGCCCGCCAGATGTTAGCCGGCTGTGGCCAGGCAATGTTACAGGTACCTCCTGCCTTCTGGATGTTGGCGAAGATCACCACAGGCAGAACAACAAGAAACGACAGAGCCCAGACAGTCCCATTCACCACTTTAGCCACCTGAGGGCGCCGCCACTTTGAAGACCGAATGGGGTGGACTACAGCGAGGTAGCGGTCGATGCTCATCACGGTCAGGCAGAAGATGCTGGTGAACTGGTTGATGGAGTCCACAGTCATGACCAGACGGCACATGAAGGAGCCAAACGGCCACGACTGGAGGGTGTTCTGTACCGTCAAGAAAGGCAGACCGAGCATGAAGAGCTCGTCAGCGATGGCTAAGTTGAGGATGTAGATGTTGGTGACTGACTCTATCTTCGAGTAGTGCAGCACGATATGAATCACCAAAGTGTTTCCGCCCAGGCCGATGATGCAGACGATTATATATATGAGTGGGATGAGGACCCCTGCCACGCTGGGACCTGAGGAGACATCTGGGACGGTGGAGTTGGTGGAGTTCAACAGCGTCTCGTTCAGATCGCTGTCGTTGAACATGAGCAGAAACAGGGGGAGTCCAGGCGAGGGGCTGGCGAAGCTGCCGTTCTCCCACATCTCATCCGTCATCTCCAGCCCGGGAAGCGAGACGACTCCCATAGATGTTGCTGTTTCTGTTGCTTTGTCCTTCTGTCGCCTCAGCTCCCGCCCATCTGTTCTGTTGGAGGGAAAAAAATCAATTAGTAATCTGACTGAATAGTTGACATTTGCTACATTTGTTTCATCTCCAAAGAGATGGAAATGAAAAGAAATGAAAAATGTTTTTTTGTAGTTTTTTCCAAGGACATAAGAAAGTGTTGGGAACACAATAAGCTAAGTGCTGCTGACTTCAAAAGCAAGTTTCTTTCTTTACTGAAAAACTGCAATGTTTGTACATTTCAGCTTTGAAAACCATCAGCAGGCATGCTGAGTGTGTTCTGATAAAAGATCCGAGGTGTTTGTGTCACGGTAAGTAATCTTGCTTATTGTTTTTGCTGATATAATCTTATTTTAAAGGACATTCTACAAATTACATTGAAATGACACACTTTCGCTACGCACTGACTTAAAACGTGTAGAAGATTTCTCTGATTGTAAATCATATAAAATGTTTTTACTCAAACACACACAAACCAGAANAACCATCAGCAGGCATGCTGAGTGTGTTCTGATAAAAGATCCGAGGTGTTTGTGTCACGGTAAGTAATCTTGCTTATTGTTTTTGCTGATATAATCTTATTTTAAAGGACATTCTACAAATTACATTGAAATGACACACTTTCGCTACACACTGACTTAAAACGTGTAGAAGATTTCTCTGATTGTAAATCATATAAAATGTTTTTACTCAAACACACACAAACCAGAACTACTAACTACTAAAAAAACAAAATTAAGTGGTTAAAATCAATAGAATATTCTTAAGCATTTATTTGTAATTACAGGATCTTTTAAATGTTTTTTTTTTGCTCCAAGTGCCTGTGACAGTTTTGGCAATTGCTTTAGCTCAGTTTTCCACACAGAATTTAAATTTGCAAAAAAACAAAATGGTATTTTCTGAATTTTGGCCTAAAAAAAACATAGCACAGAAAATGAAAACATCAAATACATGATGCAGTGAGTTTGTCAGAGCATCACAACATTGTGTGTGTTTAACATTGGATTTTAATCTTTGCTGCATTTTAAAATAAAATAGTCTGAAACAGAAACTAATTATCGGGTAATGATCATTTCCTCAAGATTATACAAATAGCAACGAGCAAAAAACATGCAATTTATTTAGAAGTCACCATTTGAAATTTATTTTTGTAATGTAGAGTAATTAGAAAAGAGAATTACTTTTAAAAACGTTTATTTTACTTGTGTGTAATGTGCTGTTTTACTGTAAATGTCGACGATGTAGTCTGACTTTACAGTGAATCATACATTCAGACAAAAGGATGACTGTGACTGTACTTCACAGCCTTTTCTGTTCTGTATTGACCACAATGTTTGTTTTTTATTCAAGACACTACATATTATTTCAATCACTTGCAAGTTTTATCATCTAAATTCAGTCAGCTGATATGCAGGAAAACATATAACATCACTGTAAACAACAATTTACACTACTGCAACAGACCCTCAATACTTTTTGACAGTAAATTACGTTTGTTTTTCCCTTCACATACATTTTAGATGAAATAATTAGCAATTACGTGGAATAGTGCTCATGAGGGCAATGTTGGCATGTTATAAACACAATCACTGATTCAGTGATTTGTACGTTTAGCATTAAAACTCAGCATTTTGTTGTATTTTAAAGGTAACGTCTTTGCACATTGAGAACTGAGCACAAAGCAATCATAAAATACTTTAATCAGCTTGTTTACACTGAAAAACACAGGAAGCAGGCAAAGATAACATTCAGAGGACAAGCGGCAGAGACAAAAAGACGAACATAAAATGATGAAAAGCAGATGGGATAGAGGTGGATATGAGATGATGAGTCAGAGAGGAAACAATTAAAGCCATGTGAAGATGGATGTTTGCAGGTAGATTGATTTGACCACAGCAGCTATATTTGGCCCTATTGATATGGCAGGTAAATCAAACAGAGTGTGTTCTCACACATGTGCAATGCTGATAATCGACATTTCATTAGCAATCCAGCAGCACTCTGGTTTACATGAACTGGGAGCGCACAGGGAGAGGAGAGTCGGCTGCAGGACACTCAGATGATGTGGAAATGAGACTCTGTGGTTTCAGGAGACTCACGCTTGGTAAACATCTTAGTGACCGAGTACTGAAGCTGGTACACTCACACCCACACATTCACACAATTAATTTAATTTAGAAATGAAAAAGAAACGAATGAATGGGTCTTCATTCAGGTTAATATTAGCTATGGTAGCAGTGTGGAGGAATAGCAGTGTTGGTCTGTTGGTCCATCACTTCGGTACAGACTGAAATATCTCAACTATCTGATGGATTCTCATGAAGTTCTACACAAATATTAATCGTCCCTACAGGCTAAATTCTTATTGCTTTATCTGCCAACATGATAAACTTCAACATGTTAGAATTGTCATTGTGAGCATGTTAGACTGTAGACTCATGGAACAACTAAAACAACTGGGAGACATTGAATATTCCCCCTATGTGATTCAAGGGGTAGTTTTGGGGGCTTAATCGAGAAGCTTAATATACTCTCATATCTGTACGATAGATATTAAACTAAAGCCAGCAGATGGTTAGAATAGCCAGCTTGGTTCTGTCCAACGGTAACAAAATCCGCCTACCAGCACCTTGAAATCTCACGAATTAAGTGTAAAAATAACATATTGTGGATCTGGACTATTTCTTGGCCATGCAAGCTTGCAGTTTCCTCCTGTTTCCAGTCTCTGTAATAAACTAAGCTAACAAGGCTGCTGGAGGTGACTTCATACAGACACGAGAGTGGTATTGATCTTCTCATCGAACTCTCGGCAAGAAGGAGAATAAGTGTGTTTCCCAAAATGTCAAGCTGTTGTTTACATTTTATCACGGGTGGTGGAGATGGAGCCATTTCCCCAAACATTTCCAGGGTGAACATTAAAACTGATGTCAGGAAATATCCATGAAACATATATTAACACTATATAATAAATGTACAGTGATGACACACCATAAAGGCCTATAAAAGTTTGTCATTTCACCCTTCATTGACCAGCTGTACCATGGAGAAGTAAATGTCATATCACTACAGAACTATCATGAGCACCACTTCAGAATAAAGTCATATAAGAAACATTTTTGATCATCTCCTTTTTTTTCCTTTTTTTTTTACCAAATGTCTGATGTTGCTTTCAGAAAATCAACAGTGAGAAAAACACAGATGTGCCCTGAGCTCACTGATAGAGTTCATCAAACAAACCGACTGAGAGGTTATTGTCACCTCAATGGCGACAGCTGTAGAGTGTATAAAAAAGGCATTCACTCTCTCTGCCTTCCTGGAGTTCAATTTAAAAGACACACGAAAAACAAAACAACCTGAAACAGCAACACCAGAAAAAACAACAAATGTGCTGTTTGTCTTTTTATGAGACCGGAGGAGTTTCTTTGATCTCAGCACATTAATCATTTTTCAATATCTCCACAAGCCTTGTGATTACGGACATTTCACATTAAATTTGGCAATTTGGATCACCATGGAAACCAGAGAAAGAGAAAACCCAGAGATCAGCGTCGTAAATCAAACAGAACCAAATAAACCGCATCACATAGCAGGGAAACAAGAATAGATTTTCTTCCTCCCTTCTCTTCTCGTTTGAAAATGTTTCGAAGAGAGAAAAAAAAATACACAGTACTCTCCTGGTCCGTGGTGATGAGTGAGGGATACAATAAAATGATATCAACAGCAGCTCAGGTTGAGCCTGAGCCTGGTACTTCACGCACCCAGTGAAGGACTATTTCATTATAACCAGAATTAGATCCATATATTGGCTTTCTAGTACACTCAGGGGCGGATATTTCATTTCATTGTTGGGGTGGACAGTAAACATAAAAACTTCATAAGAGCAATTCCTGAAGAGACACCGAAGGTTCCACCAAAAGTACTATTGTAACAGTTAACAATATATTAAATGTATACAGAGGAAACCCTAATTACTACTGCAGTGTTTACTGTGGAACGTCTGTAACCTCGGCCAAAGATGATTTCTTAAGAGGGAAACCCCCCTCTGTAAAATTTCGATTTTTTTTTAAAAGTTACAGGGGGTTGCTGCTTTTCGGTTTTCAAAAAACCATCAGAGTGATGGGTCTGTTGATCAACTGATCAATAAACCATCTTACATTAGCTGACTGTGCACGTCGTTCTCCAGCCCGAGATGTTCTGTTTACATCGTCTGCTTTTCTTTTCCTTGGAAAATATCTGAGTACGCTCATTTTCTTTAAAATTGTGCCGTTAACTTGTAAAATGAGCTGACTGGATTTTGTAATGCGTGTCTGAGGGATGGGGGGCTGGTAAAGTAACAGACGCGTTGCCCAGCAACAACAACCATGTATGTATTGAGGAAGTGGATCAGATGATTGATCGCGGAATGTTTTGTTTTCTTTTGTGATTTGGTACCATAACATTACCAGCAGAAAGACTAGACTATACTGGATAACTGATGGTAGATAACTGAAGGGTTGTACGAGTGTGTTCAAGGACTAATGTGTGTGGAGTTTGGTGGATGTTTTGCCTCTAGCACATGTGCTTTCAATACATATTATTACATTATTTAAAATTATAGATTGGCTATTTCTATTAATTCTTAATAGTTATTCTTAATGCCTGCCACCGGGTTGGATTTTTCTGCAACATCAGACAAAACGACACTGGGGTTTGCTCTGGCTGAATTCGAGTTGCTTCAGCTGCTAACTGAAGGTCCATGTCCGGAGCTGCCGCCTGCTCTCCTCCAGGCAAAATAGTTTCCTTGCAGCGGAGGAAACATGTAACCTAACGTTAGGTCAAACACTACCGCCTTTGTCCACAGGGACCACCAACATCAACACAAAATGAAAAGTTCCATTGAGCTGCTTTAGATATCAGTTATTTACCAGATATGGCAACTGTAGATAGCAGAATTGTCTTTTATCACAGCTAAAATCTGTAAAACTGCAATAAAATGTTATTTGTTATGATCTTTTGCATTAATTAATGGTTCAAGTACAATTTTATCCCACCGTTGACTAGGCATTGTGCCTTACAGGACTACGCAGATTTGTCTAAAATGTGTCCCTCTTGTCTCTTTACCTGTCAGGATGTTTACCACAGCAGCTCTGGCTTTGCGCATGCAGATATTATATTTGGTTCATGTATGAAGATAAACCTTTTTAATATTGCTAAACTGTTTTAGTTTTGCCTTCATATTCACAACGTTCTTAACAGAACTTATTTCAGTCCATCGGAGCCCAGAAAGACTTGTTTGCCATACAGATCCATAACAAAACAAATGGCTACAAAATTACAAAGAAAAAAGGCAGAATTAGTACAAACAGAGAACAAAAAAAGGGAGTGAGTCACCCTGTTTACACTTCATGCATGTTGGATAGCGATCAGATATCACAAAAAGTGTATTGTATAGATGTGTATTGTATATTGTCAATAACACGCTGTGGAAGTAACCTCTACAGGGTCTGTCTGCTGTGATAACGGCAGCTAAATTTATACCAAAATGACACTGAAATTATCGCCTTTCTCCTTATTCCATTAAAGTGACATACATCATACAGCAGGAGCACTGAGCTGTTTGTTGCGTTAATCTGATCCCTGATCAGTTTACCCGTTGAATGATTGGTATTATGGGTAAGAGAGCAGCGTGAATGTGAGCTGGTGAAGGCGATAAAACTTCTATCTCGTTCGTAGTTCCTTCACTGCTAGAGGGCAGTAATAAAAATAAAATAATCTTTTGGTGTTTTTGACCAAACAACTTCAAGTGTTTTACCACCTCTGTCTGGACTGCAGTAGGGTGACCCTGTAGCTGTAAAAACCAAGACAGACTGCAATCAGATCTATGATGTGGCTAACAGAGATCCATATACATGGCTAACTGTAAACAAAAGTGTATTAAATCACATCTGTATTTAATCCAGATATGAGACACTTGAATCCTCATCCATTGTTTAACACATCCACATTTACACTCGGCAGAGCTGCCTTTGTGCGAGGGACACAAAGGTAATTTTGGTGACACACTAAATTGCGACAAACTTAACAAAAATGGGGGAGTCTTTATCAGTAGCTGCTAAAAATGTTATTTCATTAATTTGAGCGTAAACAGGAGTCTCTTACGATCTGATCTGATGATTTTAGCATTGTTAAACAAGCAAATATACGAGGAAATTATTAACTTTTATCTTTATTTTATATTTTGGTGGTCCATATCTTGTATAAAAGGATATACACAGCTCATACCTGGACCAAACTCCCAGAAAACTTTTGTTTGCCACGGCCTTTGATTAAATCAAATGAGGGACTATTCATTCTTGTATTGTATTGCATTTTAACTCTCCCACTATCTGTTTTATTCCATTTTAGCTTATTTATATATATATATCTTCTATTTTATTTGACTGTTAAAATCCTATTTAATATTTCCTTGTGTTTCTTTTATATCTTGTCTTAATGACATTTTATGTCTTATGTAAAGCACTTTGCAAATATGGCCTTGTTGATGAAAGGTGCTATATAAATGAACGTGTATCAATAGACCAATGCTGAAACTATCTAACAAAACAATCTGGAGCTATTTTGATAATTAATTAATCCATTCAGTAATTTGTCAAGCAAAAATGCCAAATATTTGCTTCTCAAACGTGAGGATTTGCTGCTTCTCTTATATGTCATATATGGTAGTTAACTGGAAGTCTTTGGGTTTTTGGACAAAACACTATTTTACTATTATCTGACACTTAACGGACTAAACAATCAGTTTATTGAAAAAACAATCAGCAGATTAATCGATAATGAAAAGAATCAATAGTTGCAAAAAAAGGAGAAACATTAACCTATAGGACTAATAGCCTCATCTTAAAATCTCTTTCAGCTACAGCAGTGCAGCTGTAACATCAATTCACATTTCTCACAACTGTGGCGCCTCAGAGAAATCAATTTATCAACCTCTGAGTCTACATCTCTCATCTCGAACACCCTGAAGTCTGTCTAATATCTGCATTGTATTTGTCATATTTCCGCCTCATTAGTCTTCATATTAAACAGCCCGGGACCTTTCAAACCGCTCTGAAAGGGGAAATCCATTCAGTTTATAAATTGAGGTTCTGAACTGCTGCCGGTGTCACACGGGAGCGAGACGTCCTTTGATCCAAATGTCTCCTCGTCTTTCTTTCTTTTCTTTAAATGACACATGTTTCTGCACAGAACAATCAGTGCGGGTCATGTGACCGCACAGCGATGCAAGCATGTAATCTGAATATCAACAATCAGAGTGATCTTTCAGCTTTCAGATATGCTTTGACTGTAAATGCAGAGGCTGCAACTGTCTGAGGCTAAAGGCTGAGAAACATCTGAAAAAAGGAGGACACCCAGGCTAAAATTACATATGATCTATATTTGAATCTTTTGATGTCCGCTGCTTTTGATTGGTTGACGGTCTGAGCTATATCGAGGACTCATCTCTGGTGGTCATGCTGTTACTGGTGACACATTTTTTTCTACTTTGTTTGTGCACTGATTCACTCTGGACAGAATTACATTTTTTCATCGCTTCAGCTTTTGTAACAAAGACTGACAGATTCAGACAGCTTTAAGTTTTAAATGATTAACCCAGCAATATCCGTAAACAGACCCTGTCTTCTAGAATTCATCAGTGCCCGTTCAAAACGTGCCTGTTCGGAACGGGCCGATTGCTTGGCCTCCGGTGTTGCTGCTTGAACCGCTCATCCAAACAACTTCACACTTGACACTGCACTTCCTTGCGTCCTCAGCAATACACCACCAAGTGTGAAGTCGATCAGATGAACAGTTATCGAGATAATCAAAGGACAGACAGACAGAGACTCCTTCCATTTTTGTAAGATATACAACTAATTTACTACAGTTAATATGATTTGAAGGAAACGTAAGGCTGACCGAATTACGTTTTCTAGTAACATAATGAAGAAATGTGAATGAATGTGTCTGGTAAGTGTGGCAAAAATGTTGATACTGAATGTGTGAATGTGTTTAATTTCTTAATTTGCAATATAATATCCACTTGTAGTGACTACAGCATTATTAAACGTTTTTATGGTTATGTTCAGGCAGTTACAGCATTTGGTTATGGTTAGAGAAAGATCACGGTCTTGCTTTAATACAGAAAAGGCTGCAGTGACTTGAGACACGAGGTGATTATTAACATTTAACCAAAACTACAATCTTTCCCTGACCTTAACCCAAGTTTGTTGCTGAAATCTAACCACGGATGGGCATCAGGATGTGGACCTCAGTCTCTGGTGTCAAAGCCTGTGAACATAATCCAGGCAGCGATTACGTTTGTCTCTGCAATGTAATTATGAATTTAATTTAACAGTATATAGACCTAATTCCTTGGAGACAGTATTACTGTAAACACTTTAGTAAACATATGCACTTTAAAGTTATAATCCTCAAGATTTAATGAAATCAAACCCCATTTTTGATTCTACTTATGGTTGACATTTGTTCAGCAACACCCATTCGATGTATTTACATTCGGTAATTACGTCTCTACACAGTAGTTTTCACAGTAGTCTGCCATCCCCATGCTGGATCCAAATTACCCTAACACACACACAAACACACACACACACACGAGGGATTCACAGGAAACAATGCAGCATGCAATCCAGCCTCACTGTTTACAGTTCACTCTCTTTACACTGTATCAGAGCTGTATTGAGTTACTGCTAATGCTAACATCAGCAACATTTCCTACTGCTGCTGCTTCACATCAAAAGACTTCGACTGGTAAAACACTGGGTGGCTTGTATGGTGTCACAGGCAACGCAATGTATTTGTCACAGAGGTTAGCATTGATCGCAACTGTTCATCAAAATTGCGTCTACAAAACAGGACAACGGCCACTTTCAGCATTTTTAAACAGCTGATGAGTTTTAAATATTTATCAAGACAATGTGAATTTGTTTGGCTGCACTGTAAATGGATACGCCTCCTCTTCTGTTGTGTTTCTGACAAAGTAGCTGCTCGAGTGTTTGCTGTATAGTATTAAACTGCACTTGCTGTTACAGCCAGGACTGAAATCTAAAGAATTACTACTTTAAATTGTAATGGACAGCATATTTCTGTTAAAGTGGGTGTCACTGTTCTTTGACTAATGAAACAAACTATAAGCAGCAGCAGATTTTTTTTTTCTACCAGAAGTGCCGTTGTGTGGTCAAACAAACCTGCAGCTATCAGGGCTGCTGAAGGTGACAGCTGCCTTATCTGAAGCATGAAGGTGTGCCGGTCATTTTTTGGAAGTGGCCGAGACACAAATCACAACTACTATAAACAGGAAGTACATTTTTTCACAGTGAGTTCTTTGTGGAATAATAATACAAACACCTCAATGTTTGACCATTTAAGACTTACAGTAAGGTATCAACACAATTATCCACAATTTAAATTCTCCCAAAAACAACATACTTGATTCATACTACATTTCATATGATTACATTACATTACATTACATTCATATCATTTTATATTACATAAAAAACTACTAAAAGTTATATTAGTTCTATTATTCTTATCACACATGTTCTATCAAAAATGGTTTTCTTTTACACAAGTGTATGTTTTGGAGTCCTGTCTTTATCTTCTATCTGTCTTTACATCAATGTATTTATATTCTGTAGGGACTTGGATTTTAACTTTGTACTCTGAAGATGTCATTTAGTGGATAATTGTATTTCCAAGGATCAGTGTGTTGTAGAACAGTGTGTCTGCAGTCTGAATCTTGACCTCTTGAACTCCAGAAAAATAAGAAAGCACAACAAAAGACACTGAGTAAGTAATTTGTTTGAAATGTAGTTTATGAAAGGAGTTTAATGTAAATCAGTGTGTAAAATAATAAAAATAGGTCTCACGCTTCATACAGTTAGTTGCTAATTTGGCTTCACACAGCAGCAGCGCACAGACAAGTTTGTTTCGCAAGTTTTCTTCCCATAACTCATGTTTTTTTTTCTCTAGACGTAACATTTTTGCTATTTTGAGCAGCAACATAATTTAAAGCTGCAGTCGGTAGGATTGAGAAGAGAGTGGACTTAGCTTGAAAATTTGAACGAGTACAACTTCACGGGGGGACACGGGAAGGTGAGCTGCCCGCAGCGTGTGCAGAAGCAGGGATTGACACGCGGTCAGATACTCCTCGTGACTCTGATTGGTTGTTCTGATTCGGGCGCGGTGGATTCTTGCAAATGGCCTTAGGGGCAGCAGGTGGAGCCAGAGGTGCCTGATTTTTTTCACATATTATCTGTCTCATATACTACTCTCAGGACATAGTGACAGTTTTAGCAAATATGACTAAAAGTTATTTTTATACAGGTTACCTACTAAAACTACGTACATTTTTAGCCTTAACTTCACTTAGCTTCTATTATTATGGCTTCACTTTTCACTATTTATTATTTTTGGATTATTTAAGTGTAATGGTTCTCTGTGTATTTAAAATCTTAAATTGGATTTTGCTTGTGTGCTTGACCACTGAGCTGCTTTGAGTGCTACAGTACATGAATAAAGTGGTAATACTTTACTTTAACCCCATCATTTAGCATTTTATGAGCAGTGTATAAATATTTAATAAATGCTTTACAACACACTATAATGTAGTTGTAAGCGGATTTAAGTTTTCATTAATGTATTTGTCAATAACTGGAGGTGGATGCTTGTATATAAACAATTCAATTTTCAATCAGATACAGGCGTCCTAACTTATGTAACTCTCATTCTTATTTGGCTAAAAATTCCTCTTCCTTAAAGTCCTACAAAGCATATTTAAAAAAGACTTTAATCTCTGTTTTATAATTGTTATTTCTCATGTCTTATCATATACAGTGTGAATTAGTTTTTTTGTTTATTTAGGTAGAGGTAATCAGTAAGCCCAGTGGGGTTTTTTCCTCTCTCTGCACATTAACTTTCATTGTTATTTGTGTGAAATTTGGTTGATTTTAACTTAAAACTGCAAATAAACAAACTCAAATTCAAACAAACTCAAACACATACAGTAATGAATGACAATATAGTAAAATGCAGTTGTAATAATATAAAAGTCTTCATAGGAGTTCATTATAGTGAGTTATAAATCATTTATTAAATGTTTATATCGTGCTTATAAATGCTTAATAGGGGGGTTAAAGTAAAGTGTTACCAGTAAGGTTTATTATTACCGCCAGCGCTAATGTAACTGCCCCTTGATATAACATCAGTCAACAACAAAATGCAGTTGTTGAGAAGCTGAAGGTGAGGTGAGGGGATGTTTGACTGCAGCTCGCTGCAGGAGCGGAAATACCAACATCTTAGCTGTCAAACGCTGCTGCACCACCGCGCTGAGCATCCATCACAAAGGTCAGAGTCTCTGACAGCCAGAGAGCTTGAAAGCTTCAGAGTATTTCAGGGAGGAGCCGCGTCATCCTGACAGCCGTGAGGCACAGAGCAACAGATGCATTCAGGTACACAGAATACATTTAAGTACTGCATTTAAGTACAAACTGGAGGTAATTGTACTTCACTTCAGTGTTTTCTTTTCATGCCACTTTATACTTCTACTCCACAACAATTCAGAGGGAAATATCGTACATTTTACTGCACTACATTTATCTGACAAACATTGTTTTCCATTGTTTGAGGTTAGACTGGAGCTTTTTTAACTTTGTCATCTTGTTGTGTCCTCTTCTTCTACAATGGTTTAATGACACCCGACTGGAGAATTAGCGCCACCAGCTGTTCATCTCGAAGCAGCAACTCCTAATATTCACATAACAGTAGTGGATGGACACGCAGTAATTCTCATTTTCTCTTGCCACTTTTCAGGAAATTTGGGTAAAACTTGAGCTGAATTTGGATGGAAACTTGACAATAAAGTAGTTTTTGGCGGCAGCAGGCAGCTGTTTACAGCAAAAAAACTCTAAAAACCCACTGTACACTACCTGTTAGAGACTAGCTGGTGAACATAGCGGAGCATTTAGCTGCTAAAGAGCCAGATATTTCCCCCAGGAGTTGGTAGAGACCAAAAACAGAGCTAAAAGAGAGTGAATATTGGACTTATATTCATCAGGTGGACACAAACACAAATCCAAATGAATGATAATGTTGCTCCGTGTTATATCAACTTAAAAGGTGATGATTTGTCAACGTTGTGTTTACAGCTTGTTCTTGTGGGCAAAAAAAATCAGTTATTATAGGTTTAATTACTCTGAGCGCACAGTTAAAACGAAAGATGAGCATAGCAACATTTTTATCAAACTTTTCTCTCATTTGACGTATGGTGGCTGCACAGTGAGAAGAAAATAAAACTGAAACTGTAAAAGCGGGGGTTGGACAAAAATAGGATTTTAAGAGGTGAAGAGACCATGTGGATATTACTGTCTTGCTTTACACTGTTCATCAGAGTTTTATGTTTCCTATGACACAGAAAGGGCAGAGTGAACGCTGTATGTGACAAAGGTCAAAGCTTTAACCCACCTTTAATCAATCCTTCAAATTTACTCTCCGGCTTCACAAAGTCAATCATACTGGACTGATTGAGTGTTTAGTGGTGGTGAGAACGCATGTCAGGGTCATGGTTAAGGACGTTGGCAGAGCTGTTTGAATAGCATGTTTGTTTAGGTTTCTTTTGTATTTTCTCCCCTTGAAAGCTGAGAGTGAAAGTCCAACGGTGGTTATCTAAACAGTCCTGAGCAGACGTGAGTGGAGGAGAATGGAAAATCATTATTACGGCTTACAACAAAGAATGAAGCTTATAGCAAATCTAAATAAATAAGCTATTTACCACATTGAATAAGTTATGTTAACCTTATATAGTCATATAAGATACTAATATTGGGCCACGGCCGTAGAAAATAGTCCTTCAGGTGTCCTTAATATCATTTACATGTTTACCTTCAATATAATTTGAGTCAACAGGTTAATTAATAGTTTTAATGACAGATAGATTAATCTGGCAGTAACCATAGCAACAATATGGATGCTTAACACTACATTAACATTTAAATCTCACTTTAAAAATTATGATTTAAGCATTCAAGCTTTCTTTTTATCTTTGGTTAGTGGCCATGCAAACACAATAATAGACTTTGAAGAAGAAACATTAGTCTACTTTTACCTTTTCCACTAGTTCCTAAGATCAGGACACCTTGTTGTGAATTATCACCGACATGGCGTCCAGAGGAGATGGTCTGAAGGTTCCTCCCTGATTATAGATGAATCCAGCAGCTGATTTAAGTGTAGATCGAGTGTTGCGTTGTCTCGATATACCCGGGAACAGACCTCTAAATATATTCAGTATTTGAGTATACAGGCAGCAGGAATAATATCCACAGGATAACAAGCTAACAGGCACTGAGTCTACTGTGACTCACTTGCTGGTCCAGTTCTACTCTGCAAGCATCCAGTCAGTTCTCTGCACATCCATCACTGTCTGATTTGGATCGGCCACCAAACAGGACAGGAACAGACTACAACAGACAGTCAGGACTGCAGAAAGAATCATTGGTGCCGACCTGCCCTCTATTCAGGACTTATACAAGTCCAGAGTCAGGAAACAGGCAGGAAACATCACTGCAGATCCATCACACCCTGGACACAACCGGTTCCAACTTCTCCCCTGTGGTAGGCGCTACAGAGCAATGTACGGCAAAAGAACCAGACACAAGAACAGTTTTTCCCACAGACCACCACAGGCCAGGGTCGGGTTTGCCTACATGGAGCCAATGGCGAGCCACCACCCCGCGTATCTCCAGTTAGCTTGGTGCTCTTTTATGTTTCCTAGGCCAAAATCCAACTTTTACATCAGCAAACATTATTTTTATTGATGCATTTCTACTGATTACAATGAAGTTGTTGATTTAAATCAAAAGCTAGATCTGACCGTGCTCGGTTTTTCATCGACATGCCGTTTTGTTTTTTTTGCTTTTTCCCCAAAGTCTCACTTTG
>NTHP01000473.1:437827-447827 GCA_003416845.1 Oplegnathus fasciatus
TTTTTTATTTATTTATTTATTTTTTTTAAACATGCATAATTTCTTACTGTTACGGTTACATATGTTCTGTTTGTTACCTGTAGTTCATGCTCAGTACTGGTCTCTCACATTCAGTGTATCATGTCAACACATTTCGATAAACTGCCCAAATTATACTTGCCAATAGAGTGATGCCACCTTATAAGTTAAAACTCTGTTCATGGAATATAAGGGGTTTAAGGGGTAATGTGAAACGAAGAAAGGTTTACTCTTTGTTGAAGAGGGAGGGGGTAGATGTAGCTCTATTACAGGAGTCCCACTTAGAGGACAATGAGCATCTCAAACTTAAATACGGCTGGGTTGGCCAGGTGTACTTTTCCTCTTTTACCACCAGTAGCAGAGGGGTTGTTATATTGATACACAAGAATCTACCATTCCAATTAAAAAAGTGTATAAAAGACAAGTATGGAAGATTTGTGATTATAAATGGTGTCTTGAATGGCAAAGAAATTACTATTATGAATCTTTATTGCCCACCTAACTATTCTCCAGATTTGTTAACTAAAGCATTTTCAGAATTTGCAGAAGTATCTTCGCCATTGGCCTTGGTGGGAGGTGACTGTAATTGTTTACTTAATCCTCCACTTGATAGACATCCCCCACGAAATACTCCTCTGTCAAACCAGGCTAGAGCCCTTTTGTCGACTTGTGGGGAAATCAACCTGGTTGATATATGGCGAGTATTGCATCCGTCTGATAGAGAATTCACCTTTTACTCCCCCCCTCACAAGTGCCACACACGGATTGATTATTTTTTCGTACCCCAGTCTGTGATGCAATTCGTGTCTTCCTGCTCAATAGGCAATATTGTGGTTAGTGATCATGCAATTCTGCTCCTTGAATTGTCTCTTGACATAGAATCGGCAAAAAGTAAACGCTGGAGATTTGACACGCGTCTCCTGAAAGATGACAAATTCATCTCTTATCTGAAAAGTGAATTTAATTCTGTTAATTCACAATCTACTAGCAACCCATCCTTACTGTGGGAAACTGCCAAAGCATACATCAGGGGCTTAATTATAGGCTATTCAGCCTCGAAAAAGAAAAAACAATTAGAACAGCAACTAAAACTTGAAAAAGAACTGGCAGATATTAAAAGTGCACTTTGCTTATCATCAGACCTATCACTGTTGCAGAGGAAATGCACAATACAGGCTGCTCTAGACACCTTACTAACCCAGCAGGCTAAGAGTGCTCTCCTCTTCTCAAAGCAAAGGCTATATGAGTATGGGGATAAGCCCAGTAAGTATTTATCCCATTTGACCAAAATTAAAAGGGACCCTCAAGTGATTCCTTCAATTTTAGATGGGAACGGCACCCGCCACTTTGACAACAAAAACATTAACAACACTTTCAGGCAATTTTACACTAGGTTGTATGAATCGGATCAACCACAGGGAGTCTCAGATAGGATGGAATCCTTTTTAGGGAGACTAACCCTCCCAACCATCTCTGATTCCCAAAAACGTGAATTAGATGCTCCCGTCTCCAGGGAGGAGGCCTTGTTAGCACTGAAAAGCCTGCAGCCAGGCAAGGCACCAGGGCCTGATGGCCTGAGCAGTGAATTATATCGAGAATTTCAAGATGTGCTTTTGGACCCCTTCTTGGAGATGTTGGAACATTCTTTCATCACTGGTAGCCTCCCCCATTCATTAAGAGAAGCCGATATCACCTTAATTTTAAAAAAAGGAAAGTCCCCTGAGGACTGCGCAGGATACAGGCCTATTGCTTTTTTCAATCAGGACATTAAAATACTATCCAAAATATTGGCATTACGTCTCGAGAAAGTTCTACCTTTTCTCATCAGAGAGGATCAGACAGGCTTTATCAAAGGTAGAAATTCTAGTTACAATGTTAGGAGGCTTCTGCATATTATCAATATTTGTCAGACACAGGAACTTGACAGCATGGTCATTTCATTGGATGCGGAAAAGGCATTTGACCGTGTCGAATGGTCATACCTGTTAAATGTCTTGCATAAATTTAATTTGGGAGACAATTTTATTAGATGGGTCAGATTATTATATAAAAATCCCATGGCCGCAGTCATCACCAATGGCTATAGATCTGACAACTTCCCACTTCATCGCTCAACACGTCAGGGCTGCCCTCTTAGCCCTGCTCTTTTTGCCCTGGCAATAGAGCCTCTCGCTGAGGCCATAAGGCAAGACTCTGAAATAATTGGCATAAAAGTGGGTGGGATCCAACATAAAATTTCTCTTTATGCTGACGACGTATTGCTTTATGTGCTTCTGTTTCATGTCTTGTTGATGTAATCACTTTGTTTGGGTGTTTTTCGGGTTACAAAATCAATTTCTCAAAATCTTTAGCTATGCCAATGGGAAGACTTAGGGATAGAACTGATACGCTACCCTCATTCCCATTTAAATGGTCCATAACAGGTTTTGTCTACCTGGGCATTCACATTACACCTTTGTTTCATGAAATGTTTAAGGCTAATTTTAACCCCCTCCTAGACTCCATAAAGAAGGACCTGAACAGATGGGCTCCACTCCCCTTGTCATTGCTTGGTAGAGTTTCTATCATTAAAATGACTATTTTGCCAAGATTATTATACCCCCTACAGATGATCCCACTACTCCTGTCAGGCAAGGTACTGAAGCTGCTTAATGGCTGGCTGAGTGACTTCATTTGGAACAAGAGAAAGCCCAGGCTAAAAGTAGCAAAACTACAACTTCCTAGTTCGAAGGGTGGTCTAGATCTTCCCAACATCAGATGGTATCAGCTGGCATCCCACTTAAGATTTATAGCAGAATGGGTCAAGGAGGATCCTACTTCTGACTTGCTGAGTTTAGAAAAGTCACAGACCTCAGACTCCCTGTTAGGCCTTTTGGCCTTCAAGGACTTAAAGTCAGCCAGGAGCCATTGTAAAAACAATCCTATAATCTGTAATACTTTAAAAGCATGGTTTATTACACAAAAGCTTGAAGGGAGGTCTGGACTAACATCTCCATTGGTTCCAATTCAGGGCAATCCTAACTTCTTACCAGGTATGGTGGATGGTGGGTATAGCATATGGACATCTCGAGGGATAAAGAAGATGCATGATTTATTTCAGGGTGCATCCATGCTGTCATTTGCACAACTTCAAGGAAAGTATAATCTTCCCAGGCATGACTTTTTCAAATACCTGCAGATTCGAGACTTCATAAACAGAGGAACTACTCTCAATAGTGATGCCACTATATCTGCAGTTGAACAATTACTCCTCCTTGGCCCAGCTAAGAAATCCATTACTCGCTTTTATAATGTCTTAAGCCAGACTGATGTGATAAATGTACAGGATGTTATGCAGATGTGGCAAGGTGAACTTGGTATAGATATTGATGAGGATAAATAGACTAAGATATGGACTCAAACAAAGAAAATATCTGTGTGTAACCGTGCCAGATTGCTGCAATTTAAGATTGTGCACCGTTTACAAATTTCCCCTAACAAAAGACATAAAATGAACTCTCAACTCTCACCTGCATGTTTAAAATGTAAAATCTCAGTGGGATCAGTGGTGTTCTGCAAGATCTGGAAAATATATTTGGTGTTGTGTTGCACATGGACCCTCTTTCTTTAATCCTTGGTTACCCCAGTCAAGATACTATTGTGGATGCTAGCTCTGCTAGATTGTATAATATCCTCACATATGCAGCAAGGAAGAACATCTTTTTGTCTTGGATAAGTGACAAACCCCCCACTAAATCAAACTGGCATAAGATAATTATGGAATGTTTTCCCCTTGAGTACCTGACCTGTCTGCTTCACTCTTCAGAGGGACAGTTTATGAACATTTGGACTCCATACCTTCACTTTTCCAGGTATTGTCCTTGGCTAGCCTTTAGCTCTTTACCTGTGTCATGGTGTCATTATACTGATCGGGTGCATCTGAGATGTAAATGTGTATCGACTGTCTAGACCAATGCTGTACTGAGTGTTGTTGCTGTCCTATTGTTGTTGTTATGTTAATATATAAAACAGCTCAATAAACACATTTGAGAAAAAAAAATTTGTTTTTATCACTGGTGATAAATAAGAGAAGACATTGTGGATTGTACATTTTTCTTTTTTACGTCTCTGTATGTGAGAGTATTTTACAGCCTGTACGCTGCTGTTGCTCCTGCTTTGTTGCTGTAGCTCTGGCAGATTGGTGTCATGGGTCTCGTAAAGCAGATGCGTCTTCAACGTCTTCCCTTCAGATGTATGGATTGAGCAACAGTGCTGCAACAGATCAATAGGTCGTTATGTGCCGAAGTCGCCCGCACTCTTATACACTATTATCACTTCTCCTATGCTTTCACATACGTATGGTTCTCTGCCATGAAGGATTTCTCTCCCTTCAAGGCTACAAAGGAGGCTTTTGCTGTCGTTAAAATGGCCATGACAACAGGGATAATCAGCCCATCTGCTGCTGCAACTGTGTGTGTGTGTGTGTGTGTGTGTGGGGTCTGCCTGAATATTCATTCCACATTTCACATGTAATTCACATTACATAAGTAGTGTACAGTAGTGAACACAGACAGTTATAGAAAGTGTATGAGAAGGTGGGCGGACGCCTTTTAGTGAACAAACCCTTCTTGTTTATTTATAAAACAACAAACTGCCGTTGTGTGTTTCATCAGTTTAGAAATATATTTAGGGGGATATTCCATGTGTGAGTGATGAATAAGAAGCATCAACAGTATGTGAACTGGATGCAGGAGACATTAGGGGCCTCCTTATGTGAAGTTGCATCATTGTGAAGAACCACGTCTTAAATAGCCCAACACATCGGTGTATTTTTGTGATTAGAATAGATTTAATGTAGTAAAAACATTAAAGGATAATGACTTTTCTTTAACTGGATTCAGCTGAGTGTCTCTCATATTCTACCCAGAACACATTAGGATAATCTTGAAAATTGTCAACAAAAATTAAAAGTAAATATGATTTAAACACAGTGGTATGGCATCACCACACAACAATAATGTAACAAAAATTAATGAAGACTTGATGTTCACTGTGATGGATTACACAACATGATTTTCATTCTGTATGGAAATAAATGGAAACCAATGGCAGGTCCAGTAGAAAAGATACACCCCAAAATCCAAAACTTTATAGCATGTATATGAAAATGATAAAAAAAATAAAAAAAAGTAAACATAATTTAAAGTTAAGGTAAGGTACAACTAAAAAACACATTTTTTTCCGAAAACGTATCATTTATTAATTTTTATTGCCCATAGGAGTTTGCAAGAATGAACTTACAAATGCAACTGCAGGATTAAAACAAAACCAAGCAAAGAAAAAACAGACAACTAAAAAATGAGAAATTGATTGACAGTATGCAAGAATCACATATTCCAGAAACTCACAGCGAAACAGACCTCTGCTGTCAACTGGCCCTGACAGGAAAAATCAAGGCTAACCATCTAATTATTTAGTGTGGAGCCAGCAGAAGATATCATTACTATAGCTTTTGTATTACACTCTCTTTATCATATAATATACCACCCATGTGTGGAGTGGGAGCGGTACAGCACCTCAGGGAATGGACTCCTACAGCGTCAGAAAGGTCATGAACAGTGCCCACGTCCGTCCTGCCTGCCTTCATCGTTACAAATAACATCACTGTAAAATGGCAAACTGGTTCCCTAAGGGAAAAAAAAATTGAAGTCTAAATTAAAACATCCTCTGAATCCCTTTTCAACCTGCTAATGCAGATGTCAGATTCTTTGTTTCCACCTTGTGCTCATCAGCAGTTTGTAATGTTTGTCTAATTAAATTCACATCCTCAGAAAAGAGAGATTGGCATGTCGGGTGTACGTGAGAGATTATTAAATTTAATGCCAGCAGGTTGAGGATTCATCAGATACCAGCGAGCATCTCCGCAACATACAAAGGATCATGTCTCATGTCTGTCTTTGACTTTTTGCTATTTAGCCATTTGTTAGGATTCTGCATTAACTTTGATGAGTCAGACCTGAATGATGAGGTGTGGGCGAATGCCGAGCCAAAACAAAAAGCGGATCTTCTTAATGAGATCTCTGCTTTCTCCCTTTTAGCTGTCTAATGGGCTTCAAGGCCTTGGCAATCCATCGGCTAGTTTTTAGGCTTTTATGCAAACCAGCAAACAGAAGAAACAGAAATCTAAAAGGTTTAAAAGTTTACTCCCTTACAGGGGTGGAAAGGTGGATGAGTCAATGAATATCCGGTTGAATCAATGAATAATGTACGCTTTACATACAGCATGTGAGCAAACGGGAATTAAACGAGTCTGAACTTATCGTCCTGTCATTCAGTGTTTGGGTACTGTTGGACAATGTGAAACAGGCAGCTGAATTCACTCTCTAATAATATTAAATGATGAAAATTATTCATAGGTTCACTGTGAGAAGCGGTGAACGTCCCTTGCACTCATGACAGTCACTGATTAAGGGTTCAACGGCAAAATAAGTTCTAAAATCCATCTGAGATTCAGCTTGTAAAAGAAATGTCACATATTACATGTCTGCAAAGGACTTATTCTTAGTAATTTCACCAAAGAGACATTTTCCCTTCAAACTCCTCACATGGTTCATTTAAATAACTGTGCAAGGCCCAAATAGTTCAAATTATCCAATATTTCACAAAAAAACTCCCCACCAAATTAATGTAAATGTATGCATCAGAACTTTGTTTTTTAATTAATCATCTCACGACCCCTCAGATTTATCTTGTGTGTATCTTGGAGATGCCCGAGCCATAGGTTGAGAACCACTGGACTAAACCCTCTAACTATAAGGTAGTTCAAACTAGCTCCATCTCGAGCAGCTACAACAGTAAAATGCTGTTTTACACATTGCATCAGTATTATATCTATTAATGTCATATATAATAACAATCAACAACAACCATTAATGTTACTGGTGATACTTTAAGTACATTTTGCTGATAATACTTCTGTACATTGGAGTTTGAACGTGTGACTTGTAATGTATTTTTACATTGTTGTATTGGTACTTTTACTTAAATAAAGGATCTGAATACTTCTTCAACTATGCTGCTTCATTATCGGGTAGAAAGAGACAGTAAACTAAAGTGCGACAGAGAGTTCTTCAGTTCAAAGTTCAACCTGAGATCAACCTGCTGAGGTGTGCTTCAACATGACACTGAATCCCTGTGAGCTCCAGGACGGTGTACCCTGACCTCTGACCTTTCTATGAAGGGGGTTGGCAGAAAAGAGGAGGCCTGCTCTGACATCCAAACTACCAGGTTGTCTTCTCTCAGTGTGCTGCACTCAATGAGCCCACTGGTGATGAAACCTCTGACACTCAATAAGTTAATAATTCTGGCTCTCAGGAAGGGAGGAAAGAGGATCAGCTCGAGGCAAAATGGGAAAGGTCTTACACTCTCAGAAAGCAAATGAAATGGACTTGATGATCTTTATGCTCGTGATGAGCAGCTTGATACCACTCTCGTGTCTCTCTCTTAAATATAAGGCTCCATCCAGCAGCCGTTAGCGTGGCTTAGCACAAGACGAATTGTTGTTTTCACACTGTATGGATTAAACAAACCAGATGTAACACCTTGAGCTTTAGAGGTGCTGGTAGGCTGATCTATAAATCAATCCCTCAAAACTGGAAGATGGGGAATTAGCTTGCATTTATGGGATAGATATACCATATAATTTGTGTTAATGGTCCATTTCATTCAGCACAGACTCAGTGACTCATGTAGAGCATTGGATGGACGCATTTAACGCTGGAGGTTTGGATTTTCTAACCCTGTGCAAGAGAAAAAAACAAAAACAACAAAAAAACATGGTCCTTTTTTTTGATAGACACTGGAATTTAAGTCCATTTTGTTTTGTCTGCTATTTTCCATCCAGACAGTTAATGGATTTCTCCATTCCTCAATTCAAAGGATGACAATAACCACAGGAAAGCATTTGATGCAGCCTAGTTCTCCCACAGGCATCAGATTAGTGTACCTCAAAGATGTCTTTTCATTTTGTCCACCTTTTTGGCCAGGACACATTTCCATTTACTTGGGCTCCAACATGAAGTAATCGTTTGATAAGGCAACTATATTATGCATATGTTTTTGAAAGGGAATAAAATAGTTTTTGGACATATTTAGAGAAACAGTGTCTTAAGATTCAAGCTTCTAGGGGGCATTTCCCATGGCAACGGTCGACTGACAATTGAGGCTGGCGTTGCTAGGAGACACGCTGTCAATTTCCATGGTGACTACTAACTTGAGTATGTCATAACCCTGTGTAGTCTACAAACCTTGCTAAAAGACATTTTCCCCCCCTTTTTCAACAAGCCAACATTACGTTGTTCTTTTTGCACCATTAGTGATTTAAAATGTAAACATTAAACATCTGGGAGGACCCATTCTGCTGTTAAGTTTGTGACGGAAACAAGCACACTGTCAAAACAGAGTCACACAATAATTACTGTACGAAGTCACGGAATAACAAACGTCTGGAGTCACGGAATAACTAACATCCGGAGTCACGGAGTAACAGATGACAGCAAAAGCAACGGGTAACAACTTTTGTCCTGGATCTGGTTATCCGCCTGTGTTTCTGTTGGCATAGAAGTGATATTACCGACTATTTTTAGTGCTAGTCCACACAGACGTTGCACGAATCAAATTACAGCACCGATGTCAGTCAGAACCAAAATTTCATGCCCCCTGGAGAACATTAATGTAAGGCATTAAAACTTAACTTAAACAGCTTCAGTACTATTTCACCAAGTAAATACACAAGCAAAAATTAATTTAATTTCAGATTTACTTTAACGAAATAATTAACTCTCGGTGCATCTTTTACAGAATGGGTTTGCTCGCTGTTCAGAAGACAGTTTGTTCAATTTTCAATTCATCTCTTTCTGTGGGTAAGAAACTGACCAGACCTCACGCTGACGTTTCATTTGGCCAAACAGCTCAATCTAAAGTGTCTCAGTGGGGATTAGATACTCATCTGTCTCGCAGACAGACTTTGTGATTTGGATTGATTATACAGCCATCTTGCTTAGTGCAGGTTTAAAAATTGTCATTATGAAAACAGATGGTTCCCCCCTCAAACTGTGACTGCAAAACCTACTGAGAAAACAATCAATTAAACAGTCTGCTTCCATGATAAAACAGTTTGATGTCCTCTGTGATACTGATCATATGTGCTCTTTACTTTTTTTTTAATGTTGTGTTTTTTGTGAGTGGTGCTGGGCAGTGATGCCGTATAACTGGAAGTCGCTCGTCAAGGAAAAGGTGGAGGGGACAAACACCAGCTATGGCCCCGACCACAAAGACAAGCAAGACCATCTCTGCTTCCATCTATGCATTCGCCTCAACGTGGCAGGAAACACCAAGGCAACGAACGTGGAGGGATTAAACTCCGGCTGCGGTCCCGGCCACATGGATATTCTATTACCATCCTGCTGGCTAGTGTGCAGGCATTGGCCAATAAACTGGATGGCCTCCATGCCCGCATCAGTTTCCAATGGGATATAAGGAACTGTAATGTCCTTTGTTTCACCGAAACTTGGCTAAATCCTGGAATACCGGATAGCGCCATTCAACCAGGGGAGGACATTGTGTTCCTGTCCATGGACATCAACCTGCCGGGCGCGGTCTTCGCCATCGTGCAGCTCGTCGGGACTCACAGGCAGGCCGAGAACTTAGAAAACTGTCTGGAGCTCAACAGGCACATTTTATTTGTCACATATAATCAGGTCAGGCCCTTGGTGATGTGGACATCAAGGTATCTGAAGCTATCCACCCTCTCCACTGAGGACCCGTTGATGTTAAGGGTGGTGTAGTTCCTCCCCTGCTTCTTCCCAAAGTCCACTATCAGCTCCTTAGTCTTGCTGACATTCAGGAGGAGGTTGTTGTCCTGACACCAGCGGGTCAGGCCCTCTACCTTCTTCAGGTAGGTCTTTTCATTGTTATCTGTGATCAGGCTCACCACAGCTGTGTC
>NTHP01000473.1:452827-454147 GCA_003416845.1 Oplegnathus fasciatus
TTAAGTTTGTAGTCTACAAGCCAAAACTGAGATAACTCTGAGGGTTCTCAGGGTTATTTTCTCAGACTTTAGCAACTCCTTCAGAGCCACAGAGACTTCATACAACTGTCACCGGCTGAGAAGTAAAATCAAGGAAAGTATAGTCCAACTATCCTCTGGAACATTGTTTATCAAACTGTCCATGGTGAAGGATATAGATCTTAAAATGTGGTCACTGACAGAAAAAAAGACATTTTTATCATCTTTGTCAAATGGTGATTCATACTCAGATGAAATGATTACAGTACATCTTCATTCTCATTTTAAACCCAACAACAGGTACTCTGCCACCTTCGATGACGAACGTTCAACAATCTCAAATGAGTCATCATTTGGTTTTTGAAACATCCTTGACATAGTTTTCTACTTCTGATGCGACTGAAACGCTGCACACTCATTCAGATTCAACAAGCGGTCATTATTGACAAGCTGTTTTGAGGCATTCAACAGTGCCCTCTAGAAATTAGCGTTTTAAAGCTTCCAACACAGCAGGAGCTGAAGAGTGATTGTGAAGAGTCCATGAAAACCAGAGAGCACAGAAGTTTATTTCTGTCTAAGTGCTTTGAAACCTTCAGTCAGTCAATCTCTCTGCTGAACAACATTCACTTCAGGGTTTAGGGCTCGTCACTCTTTGAAGAGCTGATGAATAAGAAGTAGACTGTCAATAAGTTGCTTCTGGAGATAAATGTGAAACGTGCGTTGACTCTTTTCTTTGACTTTTTATCATCCAACCTTGAGCACTGAAGGAACACTTTTATTACGAGGAGGACCTGTTCTGTAGATGAGAAATAAAAAAACGATAAAGAAGAAGTTGTGACCACAATATGAGTAAAATGTATAAATGGAAATAACATTTTTAGCCATAGGGGCTTGAGGGACTGCAAACACTGTTGTCCGGCCCACCACTTTGGTCCAGACTGAAATGTCTCAACTTTATATGTCATATTGGATAAATTGCCATAAAAATTTGTACAGACATTCATGGTCCCCAGAAGATTAATCCTAATGAATTTGGTGATCCTCTGATTTTACCTCTCGTGCCACCATGAGGATGGTATTTATGGTTTTTAGTGAAATGTTATGCATTGTGGAAACAAGCAAAAACATTTTTTCAGACAATCTCAAAAGTTGATATTTTGGGAATTTTTAGCTGACTTTGGATTTCATGTTGGGCAAGATTAGTGTTATGTATCTGTAAAATGTTTGTCTTCCTCTGAAACAGAAGAGGAAAGAAGAAAAGTCTCCCAAATGGAAATAGTACGGTGGCCGACAGGGGCAAAC
>NTHP01000473.1:465621-476222 GCA_003416845.1 Oplegnathus fasciatus
TTAATGCAGCAGTAATATTAATCCAGAAACATCAGATATAATAATAAAACACTGACAGGGAACATTTTACTGTGCTATGAGTACTTTTACTTTTACTTAAGTAAGGTTTTGAATGCAGGACTTTTACTTGTAGTGGAGTATTTTCACAGTGTGGTATTAGTACTTTTACTTAAAGGATCTGAATACTTCTTCCACCACTGTGTACACCTGGACACAGAGTACACAGCACTTTCACAGAGATATTTCTAAATGTGCAACATCTTTGGCTCTGACGTGCTACATGCCATTTGATTTCAATAGTTAATGTGGAAACACAATGTTTCTGTGAGTCACAGTAAAGGTACAGTAGATGAAATTCTACTTTCACTCACTTCAGCTTCTCTGGATCTGAAGGTCAACATCCAGATGCCAGCAAAGATAACTCCAAACAGAGCGGATGTGGATTTGAACGATGTGTATTTGATGTGCAGAAATGCAAACTGTGCAGAGACACAGACGCAGAAGACTGAATAGCGAGAAAAACCACATCCTGTTCCCTGAAGTGGGGCAGAAGCGCCACTTCACCACAGCGACCTCCGTCTTTTCGTTCCTTCCTCTTTGCGTCCTCGGTTAGAAACTGAGTCCCTCGGCCTGCGACCGCTCTGCGCTCAGGCCTGAGGACATGTACGAGTGGGAGGATGAGAAGTTTTAAGACTTCCTGGGGCTAAGGGTGTCTTTAAGTGCAATTGATTTGAAGAACTACTCAGCAGGAGTACGCACTCAGAAGAAAGGGTCATATTTTGAAGATTTGGCTCCAAACACCCTTTGAGATTTAGAGATAGCAGCATGCAATATTCATTCAACCTTTCTCATCTTATGCTCTGGTGATTAATGATGGCAGTGACTCAAAAAGAGAAGAAGAAAACTTTCTTAATGTGTGATATGACTTGCTTATCAACCTACAGAGTTAGCAGAATTCAAACACAAGTTTTGGCCAACATAAAACATGAAACATAACCGAAACACAAATAAACCTTTGATTGATTGATTGACTTGACTGAACATTAAGCTTTAAACACTGAACAACTATTCTACACCACACAAAATACAAGTTTCTGATCTCCATGCTCCTGGTTTCCAAACATTCCCCTTCCTTCAGGGTGTCCATTACCTGGTTGAAAATGACCTGCTGGAATGGCGAGCAGAGTCGGTGGCTGAGTTTCTTTACAAAGAGGAGGGACTGAACAAGACAGCCATCGGCAACTTCCTGGGAGAAAGGTACAGTGCACACACATTTGGACAGTAACGTGTAACCTGGACATGATCAAACTCAGAGGAAAGTCAAGGCTGAAATATACTCTGATACTTCACATTTTAATGATTATTTTCTTGATTTTCACACAGGGAGGAGATGCATTTGGAGATACTGAAAGCCTTTGTGGGTCTGCATGAATTCTCAGACCTGAATCTGGTGCAGGCGCTAAGGTTTGTGTCACAAAATAACTTCTGCACGCAAGCAAGAGTGAAAGTCAGCGTGAAGTGTTGCAGCAGTTTTTACCTTTAGTCTTGTTTTCTGATGATGTAGAAATCCTCCTTCTTCTTGCCAGCATGTGCTTGACATCGTGTGTGTGTTTTTTTCCACCTCTGCTTGTCTTGCAGGCAGTTTCTGTGGAGCTTTCGTCTCCCGGGAGAAGCTCAGAAGATTGACAGGATGATGGAGGCGTTTGCAACTCGCTACTGCGACTGTAACCCAGGGGTCTTCCAATCCACAGGTACAAACACAAAGAGGCTTTGTCTCGCCTGATTCACTTTCTCAGGCAGTCAAAAATGTCATTACCATTACATTAATTTCATAGATTAAAAAAAACCTCTACTAATTATCTGCTGCTAATAAGAATAATATTTTCTTTCCACAAAACATGAGTGAAGCCACAGCAACATCTTATCTCTCCCTCACTGATCAGAGTAAACAAATTGTTCAATATAAGTGTTTTTGCTCAGGCAGCATCCACAGAAACCTATTATTTTTAATGGGTGCAATTTATACAGCTGAAGCAGGGATAACGATGTACAGCTGAAGTAATCTAACTGTGGTTTTATGTATCCTGTATGTGTTCGTGTGTGTGTGTGTATGTAACAGACACATGCTACATCCTGTCTTTTGCCATCATCATGCTCAACACGAGTCTCCACAACCCCAACGTGAAAGACAAACCCAGTCTGCAGCGATTTGTCTCCATGAACAGAGGAATCAACAACGGGGAGGACCTGCCCACCGAGCTGCTCACGGTCTGCTACTAACACCAACACCAGTGTCTCGCTAATGTCTTATTCATAATATCCTGATAAACTCCTGTTTGAATCATGAAAATCCCCCAAATTTGGGTTAATTTAATGTCATTTAGCTCCAGTTTTGGGGATTTTTATTCTTTTGTTATCTCCAGTCTTCTGGTTTTTCAGTTTTCACTCTGACAATGAATGTTCGTCACAATGGGTTCTTGTACTTCTACCATCTGGCAACTTTAAAATGTTCAATGCAGGGATTTCCCATTGAGATATTTTCATTTTTTTCTGAATAAAATGACTTGAATCCTTCTCCCACTACCGTCTGAATCAATTAAAGATAAATCAGACTTTTAAAAACTAATATACATATAATCTACATTTGAAACTGACATTGTCTTCTGTCTTAAAATGTCTTCCAGAAACTGTATGCAAGTATCCGCAGCGAGCCGTTCAAAATCCCAGAGGATGATGGGAACGACCTCACGCTGACGTTTTTTAATCCAGACAGAGAAGGCTGGCTCCTTAAAATGGGTGAGGTGACGATCACAGAAAAATCGGAGTCGTCTAAAGGCTTTCAGAGCAGATTGCGAGTATATCTCTGTTTTTTTCCTCCTAAAGTTTTGTTGTCTTTTATTGAAGGTGGCCGAGTTAAAACCTGGAAGAGGAGGTGGTTCATTTTGACCGACAGCTGCCTGTACTACTTTGAATACACCACAGTAAGTTTCTATCTCTCTGCAGCTATAAAACCTTTACGTCAACAAAATATGGAAATATCAAACATCCCTCTGGTGGTCCAAAGGTTAAATCAGTCTTTAATATCCGTCTCCTCCTCCAGGATAAAGACCCAATCGGGATTATTCCTCTGGAGAACCTGTGTGTCAGGAAGCTGCAGGACGCAAGCAAACCGGTAGGGCACCATTTACTTTTGGTATCACAGTTTACGAAGGAGTGTTGAGCTTCCTCACACATTATCTGCTGCCACATAACTTAATGAATCATGCAGCAGCTGCTGAATGAATTTCTAACACAAGTGCTCAAAACAGTGAGTCACGAGGCTATCAGAAGACTAACAAAATCAACAGAGCAGCATATGAACACAGTAATGGTGCTACATGTGTGTCTGCTTTTGTGTTTGAACAGTGTTGTTTGGAGTTATATAACGCCAAAGGACAAAAGATCAAGGCCTGCAAGACGGAGAGCAAAGGCAGAGTGGTGCAGGGTAAACACCAGTCCTATAAGCTCAGTGCAGCCAGTGCAGAAGAACGGGACAACTGGATAGATGCGATCAGGTGAGAGCTGTTGATGCAGTGGAGAACACATGGGAGGACAGGTGCCTTCAGTCAGTCACGTTTCTCAAAGGTGTAAACTGGAACACGTGATCACAAAGAGTTAAAACAAGATAAAATCATCTGACAGATTCTCTCCACACCTTCACATTTGTCATCTTAAATCTAAAACTGCAGCCGTATTTTACGGGAGTTTATGTACCAAACTATTTCTCGGCTGGGACTGGTCATTTCCTGAAGTCTCAGCTGGTTGCCCAGCAACAGCTCAAAGCCAATAAATACTCTGATACATAAACGGCAAATTGCCATTTTTACATTTTGATTTTTGTTCATAATAAACAAACATGTGAATTGGTGAGCCTTAAAAGTGTTAAAGCTAACTGTTTCCCCCTGTTTCCAGTCTTTGTGCTAAGCTAAGCTAACTGCCTCCTGGCTGTGCTGACTCTACTTTTGGCTCAGTTGTTCAAATTAATATAACTGTGTTGGTAAGCAGGTAGCGGAGCATGTCCTTGTTGCTGCACGAGTGATTCGTACTGGTTTGAGAGGGAAGAGTGGTGCTTCAAGCCAAATGCTAACGTCAACGGTGGCAATGCTAACATGCTGATGCTAAGCAGGTGACATGTGTTCGATGTTCAGCATCAAGTTTCGCTTGTTAGCATGCGGGCATTTGGTTATAAATCAAAGTACTGGACAATTTGAAAAATTTGACCTGATGATGGCGCTAGATGAAAAGTTAAAGGATCACCAAAGTTATTGCAATTCATCCTGAGACGATCATGAATGTCTGAACCAAATCTTCTGGAAATCCATCTGATAGTTGTTGGGATGGAGCTAAAATGACCAAACATTTGCAGGTTCCAGTTGAAATCAAGCAATTTGAAGACGTCACCTTGGATTCTGGGAAATTGTGACAGGCATTTTACACTATTTTCTGACATTATATACAGTCAGCCATTATCAGATTAATCAATAATGAAGATAATCATTAGTTGGAGCTCGAGTTAGCAGCGACACTGACTACAGTACATGGGATTGGCAGAAACAAGAAAAGTACTGCTACTATCACTGTTGATGATCTCAGTTTCACACTGAATCTTCATCTCATCTCATCTCTTTCAGGGCAAGTATCACCAAGGACCCTTTTTATGATCTGGTGTCTCTACGAAAGAGGAAGGTCATTAGCAATGCTTCCTCGTAGGACTGAAACACAAGACATCAGTGGAAACGACATCTGAGTTTGGATCCTGGACGTGTGTGTTTAGGAAAAGCAAAACCAAAACTTAATCGCACAGCATTTCACAGAAATGTACAAATTGGGAACTAGCACGTGTGAGAAAGTGTAGAATGAGAAAACTATTTTTGCTTGCAGTGTAAAGTTTTCACAATACTTCTGCAAACTGCATGCACTACTGCTCCGACTTCAGGGGCTGACAATCCTCCTGACAAACATCCGCTGCAGGGGCAGGGCAAGAAGGGTGCCTGGTGCCCCCCTACCAGAGTCCAACGGTGATACATAGTTGGCTTGTGAGTATCATGGATGGAGTACTGAATGGGCCTACTGGGTGCAGGTCCAGGGCCCCTTTGACCAAACCTCTGTATGAGCTGTTCCGTCATTTCTTATGGGAAAGTCAATCAACCATAAAGACAGACAAAATGACCACGAGGAGAAGCAAAATGGCCACAAAGAGACACAAAACAACTACAAAAAGAAGCAAAATGACTAACAAGACGCAAAATGGCCACAAAGAGACTCAGATATAACCACAAACAGATGCAAAACAACCACAAAAACAAGCAAAATGACCACAAACAGAAGCAAAACGACTAAAAAGACGCAAAACAACCACAGTGAGACACAGAATGACCATGAGGAGAAGCAAAACGGCATGCTTTGTAGTCGTTTTGTATTGTATTTCGTGTAGTCTGGGGATCTTATTTCTATGTAACTATTAATAATGTACAGTTTATGTACAGCTTTAAATAAGAGTGTTAACTCTTTGTTAATTTTTACAAATTTCCCAAATGTGCCCCAGTAGGAGAAGAGTATGTAGCACTTTGTCAAACATGCTCTGGGCGTTTTCACTGGAGATTCTTTAAAGAAAAAAAAATATATATATATATATATATATATATATATATATATATATATATATATATATATATATAAGACATGAGATATTTGTCTGAAAGCAGGACTTTAAACTGGTGACACCAGCATAGTCTGAAGGAATCCTCTTCTCAAATGAATTTCAAACACAAACCTCTGTTTTCACTTTTCTTTCCCCAAATAATTCAAGTTGTTAAATAACGTCAGACATCCTCCCATGATCATTGCTGTGTGTGAATTGTTCATCTGTTTGTCAGCGATGTCTACTTTGTTAACATGTACTCTTTATTTTTCTTTCAATTCTTAGGAGAGTAATTATATTATTATTATTATTATTATATTTATTCCACGTAACAAGGTGTTTGCTCTAGATCTTTACAGCCTTAGCATGATCCAACAATGATGCATTAGATTGAAAAAATACTGTTTTATTTAAAAATAACCAGCAGTTGTACAATTTCTTATTCACATTTGAATACTTAATTCAAATAATTAATCTAAATTTCCTATTTGCATCACTGCACTTTAGTGACTGTAAAGCAGCAGTGAAACATTTCACTGTTTAATTTTGTGTAATTACATCACAGTTATTGAACTATGAAAATACGATTATTGTACTTCACTTGCCTTGGATTTAATCAAACTTGACAAACTGAACAGTGAACTGTATAAAACGTGTTGGATTCTGCAAATGAAATAACACCAAATACACAAAACACCAGAAACCATAGCAGGTTGGTGTTAAAAGTTTAGGACATTTGAAATTACTTTGACTGCAGCGTTTTGTCTGTGCCTCTTAGATTCAGTCCATCCATTCATCTTTTCATAACCTACAGGTTTTGATTTCTCCTGGGTGTCAGAGGCAGAGCCAGAGGGGAGGCCAGGGGAGGCATAGGCCCTCCCTGGAATCTGATTGGTCACCCCTGGTGCCCCCAACTAGAGTAAAACAGTGATATATAGTTGGCTTGTTAATATAAGAACTTCTCTCTGAAGTGACTCTTAGCATTTGTTATTGGAAAGTCAATCCCGCATCTCCGTTCTCCATATACCTGCTCACCAAAACTTTGCTCTGTGCTCCATAAGAGTAGTTAATGTTATGGATATGATTTGGATTGTGATATTAAAAATAAGATAATAATGTTAAACGGAACATGATGCTGTGATATTGCACCAAGCACAGATCCACTGACTTTTAAAAGGGAGCCGTGGTTTGAATAGAGGAGACATTGCTATTAAATAGATTTTTTTAATGTTTAAATATTTTAAATAAAATGTTCACACACTTATATAAATCACCTCATAACCTGGCAATCGGATTGCGTATCGGCGATCTCGAGTAACCACGATTGGACGATATGAAAATAGAAATGATCGCCACCAAATTCAAACTGCTACTTCAATGTTAAAACACGAAAGGCCCTCTCTCAAGCCAGTTTGTATGTTCTGGGCTACTGTAGCGTGGCGGGCTCCGTGGAAGAGGACCCGCTTCATATGTAGATATGAAGGGCTCAATCTAAGCTAACAAAAACACGATTCTCAGTTTCAGGTGATTATACATTAATGAAAACATAATAATGGATATTATATTCCATTTCTGCCAATAGATCACCCTTAATCCTACACACTGGCCATTTAAGACATTTAATGGTCATAATTACTCACTATGGAATTGTTTTGATATAAAGCTGCCATCAGACTGTACAACAGGAACTGACTTGCCAGCCATCTAAATACTTCAAAAAGTTTATTATTGACACGACAAGGTGGTGCATGACCTACAGCAGCTGACTGACTGCCAGCAGGTCTTAAGAGTCCTCTGGACTGCATCAACTGAGGAACATGAGGACTGATAACAACATTGTTTTTAATAATTTTTTTCATTACAGAATAAAATCTAATATTTCATTAGTGTTGTTACTTCACCAGTGGTGTCAACACACTGATTTCTGCCAATAATGCAGTCTGTTACAGAATATAAGAACAAGTATAAAGAAATATAATCTCGCACTGATGAGAACGATACTTAAACTTTTTTGCAGAATTCTGCATTCTGACTTCAACCTCCAAGATACAGTATAATGTGAAAATTAACAGCAGTTCTCAAACAGCTGCAGCTGTGACACAAAGCAATACAGAGATAACCACAGACTTTACACTAGTTCACAGTCATTTAACCTGTGTGCAGTTTAAATTAGTGTAAATCTACATTTATGTTGTCATTAACATAACTTATTGGTTATTGGTTTGGGTTCAGAATATCTGAAAGAATATTAAAAAAAAAGACAAAATAAAATCCAAGTCCAGGTGGAGGGTGGAGGAGGTGGTTGAGTGTAGATCAGAAGGAGTGGAGGAGTCTCAGTGTGTCTGCAGAGACTGTGTAGAAGGACAGAGCAGCAGCAGAGCAGTCCAGATACATTGATGATACTCTGTCAGATCCAGAGGAACACACAAGGATGATGGTGGACTTGACTTTGTGTCTGACAGTGGAGCTGATCTCAGAGCAGTTCAGACTGCAGCACTGAGAGTCATCTCCACTTGTTGTGATTCCTCTGTCAGTCACTGCTGGATGAAGCTCTCCTCTCCACTCTACCTCCCAGTAACATGGCCCAGTCAGAGCCTCTCCACACACAAGCTGATGCNCTGACGGAGACCACCAGCTGATGAGAGAAGAAGACAGACAACAGAAGTCATAAATCAGAGTTTACAGAGACTCCCTTCATCAGCTGTCAGTCAGTGATGCAGCACATCCAGTATAAAGACCAGCAGGACTTCAGTCCTGTTCAGACCAGAAGTGGAGCGGCTGTGTGGCGTAGCCAGCTTCCTTTCAGCTCTCATGTTAACATATAGGAGTGAACACACTGAACTGGAAGCTCACAGACCTGCAGAGACTTTGGGCATCAAGTCTGTTTACTCTGCAGATTTCACTGAAGTACACAGTGGAAATAAACTGANAACCCAACAGGATGCAGGTTCAAAACTGTAAAATACATACAGTGAAAAGGAGCTGTCATTAATATTAATGACAACGTGCTGCTACTTCAATCAAGACGTAGTGACTCTGCCTCTTAAACTCTGCCAGCTCCACCAGTGGCTCCATCTATACAAACTCATGTTGTGCAGCCAAACACAAATAAAAACCCACAGAAAATGATTTTAGATTAGAATAGAATCTGGAGCTCAACATTGCTCTGCCACGGTCAATGGACTAAACCACTGAAGAAGAAAATAGACTTTAGCATTAAGATACTCATTGTGGATCAATATAATATCAGCCTCATGTCTGCAGTTTAGTGTCACCACAACTTTCACATCATATTAATCTCAGCACAGAAGTAAAAAATGGTGTCTGACCTCAGAATCTCCAGTCTACAGTGTGGACTCTCCAGAAAACCACACAGCAGCTTCACTCCTGAATCCTGCAGGTTGTTGTAGCCCAGGTCCACCTCTCTCAGATGGGAGGGGTTGGACTTCAGAGCTGAGGCCAGAGAAGCACAGCTGATCTCTGACAAACTGCAGTCACTCAATCTGAATAAAGAATAAATGATGTGACTTTAGAAGACAATGTTCCTGCTTGAAATCATTCGATGTTTAATAATCTGTTCAGAGCTGAAGAAGGTTTAGAATGTAGAATTTTAGAAAATGGAAACTCCAAACACCTGAACCCAACAGGATGCAGGTTCAAAACTGTAAAATACATACAGTGAAAAGGAGCTGTCATTAATATTAATGACAACGTGCTGCTACTTCAATCAAGACGTAGTGACTCTGCCTCTTAAACTCTGCCAGCTCCACCAGTGGCTCCATCTATACAAACTCATGTTGTGCAGCCAAACACAAATAAAAACCCACAGAAAATGATTTTAGATTAGAATAGAATCTGGAGCTCAACATTGCTCTGCCACGGTCAATGGACTAAACCACTGAAGAAGAAAATAGACTTTAGCATTAAGATACTCATTGTGGATCAATATAATATCAGCCTCATGTCTGCAGTTTAGTGTCACCACAACTTTCACATCATATTAATCTCAGCACAGAAGTAAAAAATGGTGTCTGACCTCAGAATCTCCAGTCTACAGTGTGGACTCTCCAGAAAACCACACAGCAGCTTCACTCCTGAATCCTGCAGCTTGTTGTTGTCACCCAGGTCCAGCTCTCTCAGATGGGAGGGGTTGGACTTCAGAGCTGAGANATGTTTAATAATCTGTTCAGAGCTGAAGAAGGTTTAGAATGTAGAAGTTTAGAAAATGGAAACTCCAAACACCTGAACCCAACAAGATGCAGGTTCAAAACTGTAAAATACAAAAAGTAAAAAAGAGCTGTCATTAATATTCATGACAACGTGCTGCTACTTCAATCAAGACGTAGTGACTCTGCCTCTTAAACTCTGCCAGCTCCACCAGTGGCTCCATCTATACAAACTCATGTTGTGCAGCCAAACACAAATAGAACCCATAGAAATTGATTTAAGATTCAACTCAAGATCCCAAAGTTTCCCAAAATGCCAAATATGTCAGGATGAATTTTGGGGAAATGTGAACAAAAGACATCTACAATATTTCTTTTAAGAATAGTGGAGTGATAAAATCCAAGCATCTTCGGTTTAAACTATTCAGTTAGTATAAGCATCATATAGCTTCATAAAAGTGTTGGGAAAAGAAAATACTGAATATATTTGTTGTTGTCTGAGTTGAAATAGAGATCATATATTCATTTACTGTATTTATGCAATTTAGCATCATTAATTAAAAAAAAACTAAACATAAGTTGACATTTAAGATGATAATTAAAAGTTTAAGAGGTTCAGAGTGAATTATCCAGTGTAGGATTTTTCTTGTTATATTGAGATTTTAAAGGTGCAGTGTGTAGGATTTAGTGGTATCTAGTGGTGAGGTTGCAGACCAACTGAATACCCCTGCCCTCACCCCTCCTTTTCCAAGCGT
>NTHP01000473.1:476526-516933 GCA_003416845.1 Oplegnathus fasciatus
TAGGAGAAACTACGGTGGCCTTCAGGTGCATTCGCGCGAGGCTTGTGCCGATTGGCGATCAGATCGTATATCAACGATTGAAGGGATGATCAACAATTGGTTTTTCCTACGCCGATATTAAGGAGATTTAACTAACTTACCATCTGAACTAAGATGTTATAAAATCATGTGTAGAATCTGCGCCCTACTGCGCATTTAGAGATGTTTCTGGTGGAGCACCGGCTGAGCCCTGTTAATCAGCATGAGTGACGAGTGAATTTTAAGTCCNNAATATATATATATATATATATATATATATATATATATATACATATAGATATATATATATAAAATGCACTTTCACAAGGGATTTGGGGTGGATTACACTTTTCTAACTTCACTTACTCATCAAATCACATAAATTCAGTCCTTTTCCTCTTCATAAATGTCATAAACTTTTACATTAAAGTGCCATATTACCAATGAATTGTTGTAAATAAAGTGAAAAAGCAGGAAAAAAGCTAAAAGATCCTGTCAAGTTTTTAAATTAACTTATGAATACTTTGAAATTGTACAGTATATTTTATGTAGCTTGAACATATTTCTAATTAAAGTGCTTTATTAATTACTATATGTATAATTTAATGACTTTATATTGGTGGCAGAATCAAACTAACTGTTGCACAATAAACTGGTTTATTCTGAATCTGTTTGTGCGGCTGTTTCTCCAGCAGATGGTGCTACATTATCACTCCATGCCACTTTCATCAGGGGGCTCAAATATTAACTTTTATTGTTGTTTTTTTTCCATTATGACACCCTGAATATCTTTATGACATTACTACTGTAATGATGATGTGAGATGAAGTAAGAAGTCAAACTACTGAGAAATCCTCTGGTTATTTTCAGCGTTCTTATAATCAGATTAAGAGGGTATCTGTCGTGTAAAAGCTTTTCCTGTGCAGTTCTTGTCGTGTGAATGTGTCTGTGTGATTCTGTGATAAACAGCTGTGGTTTCCTGGGAGCAGGTACGCACCAAAACAAACAAACAAAAAAGCTTTTTTTCAGAATACATTTTCTCACAATGTATTCTTCAAACCTCAGAGGGTGAGATTGCACTGAATAACCTGTGAAAAATACAACATTTTGTAGGCACCTTGCATTTTAGAGGCCAGGCAACTTAACCCTTCTGTTTTGCTGAAATTAGCTTTACTCCTTATTGTTTTGTGTCCCACAGACTTCACTGCTGTATGTGTAAGAATGATGATCGCTGCTACATATTTATTTCCTTTTAATTATGTTTTTTTGCTTTTCTTCTGACCTTACTAAAATGACATTTTATGCACATTTGATGAAGGTGACTAAATGCAGAACTGACGATAAATTATCATTATTACACCAAATAACAAATATTTTGTGTTTTATATGTTATACAGGCCATACTTAAACAAATACATATTGCTTTTGTTGTCATTCACAGACACTTAAACGTACAGTATGTTATCGTACAGAGTGACGTCACTGATGTTTGGGGTCAATTCACTATTAGAGCTCTTCTAAACTCAAATAATAGAAAAATGTAAACCTTATTTTGAAGTCCTGTCAACACCAATTAAATCACAGATATTGAGCAGATGAAAGTATATTGTTTTTAACCATGTTTTACAGACCCCAAACAGACATGATGAATAAATGTCACCAGCTCAAAATCATGTTTATATTGTTCATACCGTATTTGTGTATTTTAAGCTCTTAAAGAAGGCTTGGGTTTTCCAGGAACCCAAAGTGAAGATGAAGGTTAAATAAACTTTAAAATAAACCCTTTAAATAAATGTAAACTAAACTCTTGGACTAGAAACAGGAAACAGGAAGCTAGCATGACAGCTCTCCATGCATGTGTGCACATGCGTGGCCAATAAAGTTGATTCTGATTCTGATTAATCACACAAACCAGTTTTTTATCTGCTGTTTTCGTGTCTTTTATTCCATTTCTGCTATAATTTTTTTTTTCATTATTTGCATCTCAAGTGGTTCTCAAGAATTCACATTTTAATCTCTGCCAGTTTCACCTCAATAAAAACAAAATCCCAACTTGTGTGCAAACATATAAGTCCTCTCACAGCGTGCAGAAACAGGCGCGGAAACAACCTACTTTGACTGGACTGTGTCAACACTGCAACACTCAGCACAGCGTACATTATTCACAGCCTGTACAACACACTCTGATGAACACTTATTCTGTTACCAAGGGTCCTCTGTAAGGCGACACTCAGGGACAACAGCACAACTGATCACTTTTCCTGTCTCCATAGCAACCAGGTTAACTCGCAGGGGTGATGTAATCCACCCACGTTACCTGGGTCACAGCCTGGGCTACTCTGTGGTGTTCAGGTTCAAGCATACAAGAGTAAAATATAAAAACACTTAACTGTAGAATAACTTAATATAAAAAACATAGAAAAACAACATAATGGCAATAAAATCTCCCTCTGTCAGCACTTTGGCTAAAATATTGAGGTTTTCTGGAGGACTTTGCCTCACATGATTGGTTAAACTACAACATCTCATCAGTCCCATACGGACTTTCACCTCAAACTGAAGCAGTTTGAGCAGCCTGAGACCCTGACTGAACTCATGTCTTGTAAAGTAAAGTCACCTGGTTACAGAAAGGTGAGACTGTGACTCAGCATGTTTAACCATCAGATCCTCCTCCACTCTTTTTAACTCTAATGACACACTGGCCTCTTGTTTGTGATCTCATGACTGGATGCAGTTCTTCTTTTGATGCCGCCGGCGGCTTTTGGATCCTGTTGAAAAAACAGAAGGACAGATTAATGGAGAAATAACAATCTTAATTAGTAAAGTAAAGAAATGAATAACAATTAGGGCCAGTTGGGCATTTCAATACTTCTTAAACCTGCAGTAAACCTTCTGCTGCCCGCTGTTGTGAATATAACATTGACATTTCATATCCTTTTAAGTTGATATGTTGAACTTGTTAGCAAACAGTTGCTTATTTACACATCCAGCAGGTGAGGAGCAACATGATCATTCATTTGGAGTCGTGTCTCTGGCCACCTGATGAATGTAAGTCCAATATTTGCCCTCTTTTAGCTCTGTTTTTGGTCTCCACCCCCTCCTGAGGGAAATATCTGTCTCTTTAGTTGCTAAATGCTCCACTATGTTCACCAGCTGGTCTCTGTGTCTGTCTGCTGTTTGCTGCTGAGCAGGTAGATATTTTATAGACCGCATAATTAATCAATTAATCAAGAAAATAGTTTGCAGATTAATCGCTAATAAATGAATGGTTAGATGCAGCCATGATTTGGACCATGATGAAACAAACAGTGAAATAATCAGACTATGTGAGCACGTACCGTCCTCCTCTCCTGTGTTGATGGTCTGCAGGGACATACTTCTCTGAATGAGTTTTGAGGGCTTCTTCGGTTTGGATTTCAGTAAAGCTGGTTTCTCAATAATCTCAAACGAGTCCTCCTGCTCATTTCCTGCGACGCCGTTGGTCTCTGGCACTTTATAGGCGGGGACGGGACTCTGAGGAGTGACCACACCTTCCTCTATAGTCTCTGTGCTCTGATTGGCTCCTCTGCCTTTCAAGAAGTGCCTGAAGGAGCTGCGTTTCTTCAGTCCGGCGGCCTGGTTCTTCTTCAGGTCTCCCTTTCCATCCTCATCCTCCTCCTCTGCAGGTGAACCGGGACTCTGCGGGGAGACTTTTTTTTTTTCGTGAAGGATGCTGTTCTGCAGGCCGTTCCTGTGGTTCAGCCCGCCGACCAGCGATTCGCTATGTGTCGACAGGTCTTGTAGGGAACCTGTTAGTCCCATACTGTTCCCAAAAACTAAAGAGTACTTAGGATTGTGGTATTTATGTGCTGGTACCTTTAGGTTGATCTGTTTGGCGTCTCCAACAGATACTTGAAAGCGAGACGTGGAGACAGGCAGAGGCCGGATTGGCTCCACTTTTGGCTTGGTGATGGGTGTAGGAATAGGCGGCTTGGTGATGTTGAACTCCTTGTAGAGGTCCACCTGTTCAGAGACGGCGTACAGCTCCCTGAAGTCATTGTCGAAGGAGTCCACGATTTGTCCCGACATCACGGTGATCGTGTTCCTGTCCATCCGAGAGGAGCTCCAGGTGAAGCTGGAGGAGAAAAGAGGGATTTAAACCAGAACTGTGGTGTAAAAGTACACTTGTGTAAGAAAAACAAAAAAACAACATTGAGTACTTTGGGAAATACGCTTCTTCACTTTCTTGCCAAGAGTTAGATGAGAAGATGGTACCATGCTTAAGCTGCTCCTATATGGTAAATATGAAGCTATCACCAGCCAGTTAGCTTAGTTTAGCATAAAGACTGGAAACAGGGGGAACAGCTAGCCTGGTTCTGTCCAAAGGTAACACAATCCACCTACAAGTACTCTGAAAGCTCACTGATTAACATGTTATATGTTGTTTGTTTAATCTGTACAAAACCTGAAGTGTAAAAATGACAAAGACGACTTTTCAGGAGGCTATGTTCTGAACTATGTCTTGACGAGGCAACGAGCAGAAAGTTACTGGTCCCATCCACAAAATAGCCCGGTACATAACCACCCCCCTAAATTAGCAGATTTTTACACTTTTTATACAGATTAAACAAACAAGATATAATGTGTTAATTAGTGAGCTTTGGGACAGAGCCAGGCTAGCTGTTTCCCCCTGTTTTCAGTCTTTACGCTAAGCTAAGCTAACTGGGCGTTAGCTCCAGCTATGCATTTACCTTACAGACACGAGAGTGGCATCAATCTTCTCCTCTAACTCTTGGCAAGAAATGGAATAAGTGTATTTCCCCAAACTATTCTTTTAAAAGTGTCTTTACACTATGTAGTGCAGATTCATATAACAACTGCTTAATTTACATTTTTAGATTAAACCCAGAGAGCAAAACAAGCTATCACTGACGACTACGTGCAGCTGCAACTATCATTTGTGACCACAGTCATTTCCTGTTTTAAAAGCTTTAAAACATGATTTGAAGTCACACAGAACCAAATTTCTTTACGTAACCTTCCAGTCATAATGAGGTCTCACACATGAGTCAAAACATGACCGTGCTCATTTCACTGAGCGTGAATCAGTCGTTCCAGTTTTGATTTTAATGCAGCACTAATGTGTTCATAAAACTGTTTCATCACTGATGTGGTCACTAACGTGGTTTACCAGTGGACTCAGAGCAGGTTAAGACACACGAAGTGTGGAGAGATGTGTCATCTGTATCCAGACACAGGTTACTGTATACAGCAGCTTAACTCTTTGTTTTGAATGTTGTATCCATAACATTTAAATCAGCTTATTTTTGCAAGGAGTCTGGGTCAGTTATTTGTAGGTGTCAAGTGAAGATGGAGGTTTCTGTCACAAGAATTTCAGTATGATTCTTTTTTATTGAATATGAGTTCAGCAATGACAAGCTTCTTTATACATTACTGTAACTGAACAATAATATATTTTGCTTTTACTGTAATATGTACTGTCTCCATATGTTTGATGGGAGTGTAAGGGTTAATAAATGTAGGTGGTGTAATTATTTCACTGAACCTGGTTAATCATTTTGAATAAGCACTCAGGTGACTCACAGAAAGCTTTTTGCCTCCTCTTAATAAACTCACGGAGGTTTTACACGTCTGCTTCAGTCAGTAATCATAACACACAACATGCTAATTTACAACAATAGATTTACGTGCAGGCCCAACGGTAGATAATGCAAAAAGCATTCCAGTCGTTCCACAAGTTTAATATGCTTCAGAAAGTCTTTAAGGGGTTATTAGTGTGCAGGCAAAATTGATTTTCTATTGTGTTGTAGCCTGCTGCTTTTAGAGGAAGTTGTTTTTATATTAAAAGCCTGGCAGCCTCTTAACATTTGGATCTGAGAGTGGAAAACAGGCCTTCATCAGCAGCTTCAGTTTCACATAAATAATGGAACAAGTCATAAAGTGAACTTGCAAAATGGAAATAAGCTGTAAGCACTTAGCAATACATAATGTTTTGGACAATTAGTGAAGTAATTTTTATAATTATTGTACTTTTTAAAGGTAGCCAAATCTTTTTAAAAACACTTTTCAAAGCACAACATTGTTGTTGACAAAACAATCTCACCACAAGATTCATTAATTAACTGTTCTGGAGCATTTGATCGGAAGAGCTTCCTCAGCAGATGGAGTTTGCCCAATTATCATATCACTGGGCCTCATGCAACAACATTTTCATAATTTTATCCCAACATCTCTTACTTTTTTAGTGAGGATTGCTCTTACGAGTGGTCCAAGTTAGATTCAGCAAACTGAACTCTCTTAACTGGACAAATGTGTCATAAATCACTAGTCTGAAAATCGGTAAAAGAAAATGTGAAACAATGCGCGTTTCCATCCACTACTGTTGTGCGAATATTAGGAGTTGGTTCATCGAGATAAACAGTTGGTGGCGCTAATGCTCCAGTCAGGTGCCATTAAACCACTGCAGAAGAAGAGGGCGCAACGAGATGATGTAATTCAAAGAGCTTCAGTCAAACCTCAAATGGTGAAAAAAAATATAGACAACATGATAGAAGTATATAAAACATATGTATTCATTTGCTTCAGTAGACATTTAAGTCACATGCTTCACGTACGTCATAATTAAGTCCATTTCCACTGCAGTTGGTCAGGTTTTGTTTTTGTTGATACATCAACTTTTCCACTTCAGCCAAGTGTAAAAACTTTTTTTGCGAATTTTTGTTGTTTTATATGCACAAATTGAAAATGCGTATAAAAAACAGGCGGATGGAAACGCACCAACCGATGCAATGATACTACAATACAAGAAAATATTTTACAGGCGGTGTTACACTGTCGGGTCTTATAACGGAGGATGTTAACCTGGACAGCGACTTGCATAAAGACCCAGAGGCAGCTGTCGGAATGAAAGAATTTTCCAAAGAACAACTTAACCGTGTACCTTGCCATGCCAAAGTATGCTCATAAAAACTAAAAAGCATGAAAAAACATTGACAAACCAAGCCATGATGATGGTATTGTGACATGACTCGTATGAAAGGTCGGGACCATTCGCAAATTTTGTTTGTACACAGAAAATTTCTCTTACTGTAAATCATTCGTACGTGCCGCTTAAAAATGAATCTGTTCGCACGAGAGTTCTTGCATGAGACCTTTTGACTTTCAAAGAAAATGGAAATATAAACACCTACTTTCTCTATCCGCTGAGGGAGACATGTGATATGTTTTATTATTATAATATACTACACAATATATTTATTATGATATATTTTATGTATGCTATCTTACTGATTTTGTAAAAGCTCTTTTTCTTCTTAGGGCTGCCATATTACAAAATTCTAAGTACATTAAGAGTGCTGTGGTAACAATGATGGTTGCAGCTGCACATGTCAAGTCAAGTCAACTTTATTTATATAGTCCAATATCACAAATCACAATTTGCCTCAAGGAGCTTTACAATCTGCACAGCATACGACACCCTCTGTCCTTAGACCCTCAAATCGGATGGGAAAAAAACCCTTTAAGAGGGAAAAAATTGGTGGTCATCAGCGATAGTTTATCTTGCTCACTGGGTTTAATATAAAAGTGTAAATGCAATAGTTGGTAATAATGAATCTGGTGCTCGGGCTCTGCATTCATGCTAGATTTGCTACAAAAAGAAGCTTTTAAATATATATTTTTTATCCTTTAATAGATAGAAAAATGTGTTTCTCTTCACTAGACTGAAATTTGCCTACTAAACCTGTCCTTCCTTCTCACAAAAGAGTTACTATAAATAAAACAAATTAAAACAAACTCCTACACAACATCTAGATAAACACAGCTTTGGTGTTAAATCCCCACTGCACAGTCCTGTCTCAGCTTGTGAATGGCTGTGAGTTTAAGGCACTGCATGCTCACCTGTAAGACCCAAACATGACTTTCTCTCCATCCACCAGCATGTATTTGGAGCACAGGGACCCGGGCAGCTTTCCAAATGACAGGGCCAGCCCTGCACCTTTCACCATCCGCACACGGAGATTCTGCAAAGAAACACCCGCTTAATTACACATTTCAGCTGGCTTAGCATCACATGGGTAAGCCTGAGTAAACTCACTCAGCCACAGCTATCAAACGTCCCCTGCTATATCATACATGACTGATTTAAGGAGATGCCAGATCAAACTGTGCTGTCACAGCTTGCAACATAAAGTCAACTTTCTCAAGACAAACCCAAAACCCTTCAGCCACATATGTTTACTTAAAGGGAAGAGAAAGAAACAGAAAGAAAACGTCAATACTGAGTAGCCACACTGGGAGGAGGCTTTCCTCTGCCATCAACCCCGGTGTGGGGTGAAGCATCAAGTTACAGTCGTTGGATGTGTTCTCAGGATCTATGAATGTTCATTTGTAAGAAGTAAGAGTAACAGAGCCCAGTGCTCTGAAAAGGCCTTTCACAGGCTTATCAACTGACACCACAATGGCCAGGTATTCCCGTGCTCCAGTTAAACTAGACTGGAGCTACAAAACTCTGCATACAGCAGATAAGGCTGGGCATTGTGTCCCTGTGGAGATAGGATGACAGTCTGGCTCAGTGAGCTGCTGTTTGCTCTTAATCTAGATCAGCGCTTACTGTCATCTCTCAGGTTCTGCCACAGATACAACAGTATTACATGTTAATCCATAAAAGTACGATGATCATTTTATCTATCTATTTCAACCATTTAAATCCATAACTTTTAGCTAACTGTTTCAACTGATAGTACAGGTTAGCGCAGGTTCCAATGACCTATGAATGTAAGGGTTAAAGGGCCAGTTCACCCAAATCACAAAAACACATTTTCCCACTTACCCCTAGAATCACTGAGCACTGCAAGAAATAGTCCTTTTTCTGAAGAGGATTTGAGATCAGAGACATTTTTTTGGTAGAAAGTAGTTCCTAATAAAAACTGTGAGTAGTGAGATGTGCGAATTATCCGGATTATTCTGGACACCTTTCCTGATGAGAAAGGGTGGTGCTGAGTTTTTCCAATATTGTTTTTCAATGCTTTGAGCACCAAAAATGAAATTCCTTTCACCTCCATTGTGTTGCGGTGAAGGCAGAGATATCAGTAGCAGAGACCTGAAAACTTGGCAAATAAACCTGAAACTATCTGCATGATACCATGAGGGGAAAATGAGCCTTTCTTTTTAGATGTTTTGAATGCACTGACCCTTTATGAGACCAGAATACAGCGCTTACTGTTCATCTGAGGAATAAACTATTTGATTAGGCAATTCATTATCATGTTTTAACAAGCCAGAGATTTTTTAACACCAAACACCTCTGAGGTCATATTGTTTTTTTACTTGTCAGGAAGAGCGTGACACATGAGACATGACACTTTAATCTATGATAATTACTGCAGTCGTTGTCTACTAAAGGAGGTAGAGCAGTGACCCACTGAGGTGTTCTTGTTCAAACTTTCCATGCTCATGTGCTCTTTGTGTATTGTATTAGCGAGCCTCCTCCCTCTGTGGCACTCTGACGTGCTCTCCAGTGTTTGCTGAGCTCACCCGCAGATGCACTGCATTAATCTGCAGCCGAGCACACATATCCAGGAAGTGGGGCACTCCCCGGGCCTCCAGCACAGCGTAGACAGCCACCCCGCGTCGAGACGAGGCATCCAGCAGGTCCTGGAGGATCTGCAGGTCTGTCAGGAGGTCCATGACTATGGCCACCACCTGGGGAACACGGGGGGGGACAATTTAAATGCAGCCATTAGCTATTTATTTCAACCATGTATCCATTTGTTTTAGCTAACTATCTCACTGTTTAAGGATTCACTTTCAGCCAATTACTTTTAGCTGACTCTTTCACCATTTATCCTTTAATTTAAGCTAATTATTTTAACTGTTTATCCATTCCTTTTTTTACCATCCACGACTTTAGGCTAACTATTTCAACTGTTTATACTTCTATCTATTTTAATCACTTATCCATTCCTAATTATTTTAACTGTTTATCCATCACTTTTAGCAAACTTTTTCAACTTCCCCGCTCACTTGCTAACTAATTTTCACATGCTCTCAACATGTGTTTCAACTGATTCAATGTGTGGCTATATTTTTCATTAAAATTCAAATTTTTAAACTAGTTGAGCTACTCCACCATCATGTGCCTCCAAGCAACTGCAGAAGTACCGCAGGGGCTACCCCTGTTTGGAGCTGGATTAAACTACACAAGCTGTTTTAGTGCCTCAACCAACTAACATTAGATCAGCAACATACCACTTACACATCAATACATTAGTAATAGTCTAACAATACACTCACATGGGACATTTCTTTTCTGAATTATAAGTACTTTAACTTTAAGGACATTTTGCCAGTAATAACTACTTCAACTTGACATTTTCACTGCAGGACTTTTGGAGCTATTTTGTAATTCAGAATCGCCACTTTTACTTCTGTAAAGGATCTGAATACTTCCTCCACCGCTGCAGCATCGGACAGCAGGACAAAGAAACTCTTGCCCAAAAGTATTTCTGGTGTTTGGTGTGTTCACATGTTGTCTACCAAACAGCAGCGAGTGTTTACAAAAGCTGGATTAACTCAAGCTTCTTTTTCCTTTTCATTTGGTTTCCCTGTAAAACATCCCCGGCCAGACGGGTTAAAGACTGCTGAGCTGTGTGAACATTACTGATGTCACATCTGGTGATTTCTGGGTATCTGAGTTCAAATTTACCTCTCGCTGCCTTTTAGAGCAGCCAACATATAATATAACCCGCCTACTGCAACATTAAGACTCGTTAAAGTTTTTCACCACTCCCACTGTCAGAGTAGGAACAATGGCACTAACTTGTTATTAGTGTTACGATACAAAATTCAAGCACACCATTTACCCAGGCAGTAACAGTTGATACTTCAGTGGAACTTGTTTTTCCAGGTGATTAAAAGGTTACTCAAGACAGTCTGGAGTCAGTCCAGCAACGGCTACGATTAACATGCACTGCTAAATAATTAGCAGTGCATGTTCATCGTAGCACAGCAGTGTCTGTGCTCAAAACCATTACATAACAGCACAAGATCTGAGCTATGGAAGAAATCATCCTGTCACAAGACACAAGATTCAGCACATAATGTACTACAATGTACTACAATACAGGAATCAGCCTACAGTACACACAACCGATGCACTTTCCATTTTGGTATACTCCTAAATTCAGTGCATCTTTGATACTGCATATATTATTAAACCAACATGATGGCAGCTATTTGCAGTGAAGCATTTTACAACCACACTGTTTTTTTATATCCTTGAGTGCAGTTTAGATCATGTGAGGCTTTTTTTAATTTCCTTATTGTGGCTCCCGTGTACGTGTTTGGGCCTGATCCAAGAGCCTCCAAACAAGTTTTCCTGGCAGACGGTTTTACATGTGACAGCAGCTTGCTAGAATTTTAAAAATGACATCAATTACTAAAAGTAAACCGCGTGTGAAGCTAAATGAAGTATATGTCAACAAATACTCATCTTAACTGGTTATTAGATTGTGTATTGAGATACACATTTGATCAGAGAAGGAGACAGATACACATCTTTCAGTGTAAATCCACCTGTTTAAAGACCTTTCAGGAATAAAAGTGTTACTTTTAGGCATGGTAGCTGCAATGTCTGTTGGTCCACCAGTTTGGTCTAGACTAAAATATCTCAGCAACTATATGACGGATTCCCATTAAATTCGGTACAGATGCTCATGGTCCCCAGAGGATGAGTCCTACTGACTTTGGTGATCCCCTGACTTTTCCTGTAGCGCCACCATGAGGTTGACATTTGAGGTTTTGAGTGAACACATTCATGTTCCCCTCAGGATGAACTGTGATCCCTCAAAGGAAAGGTTCGTCATTTTCGCTTTCTTGCCAAGAGTTAAGGGGCCGGTATATTCCGTGATGTACCGGCAGATGGTCGAACAGATTCGGAAACTCCCTCCCCTCACACCCGTCCTATGTCGAAATTAGGGGGGCTGCTGAATTTCTTTAACTTTCCGAAACCAACAATCTGACATTCACGCCCACTTCAGATAGCAACTGGCCAGCTGTGCAGAGGTGAGAAAGTAAGCAGGGTTTGAACTTCTCTCTCTCGCTCTCTCTTTTCAATCACCACACAACTGTTCCTTTAACTTTTCAAACATACAACTGACTGCAACACTATGAATGCCTTCTAGGAGAGACTGTCTCAAAATGTGCGGCATTATCCCCATATTTAAACAATTATCGCGCCTCCCCGCTCTCTATGATGGCGAGGTGGGGTGGAAACCACCTTCCAGGGTGGCCATTCAGCTCTTAGTCCTGTTAAGACACTGGTGTAGCCTTATTCCACTTGGTTTCTGAGAGACAAAGACTCCAGCAAAAACAAGATTATCTCACCCAACTGGTAAAACCTTTCATTGCTTTTTCAAATAAAAGACTCCAAGACTGCATGTGGATTTAAATGACATTTTCTGCAATGCTGATCTTACTCTTGAATGCAGTTCAACCACAAACAACATAATTCTCCACTTGTCATGCAGCGATCCACCTGGCCCGAAAACCATTTCTGCTCACAATCCGCAACTCATTTTAATATAGATTACACAGCTGGGCTTCGTCTCTTGATCTGAGACAAGTGAGTGCATGCCTTTCTATATATATATATATATATATATAAGAGTGACAATTCGGACTTCAGGGTACTGAAAGTACTCTTTCAAACACTTGGCAGGCTTTCAGGAGTAGATGATTTGCTTCACCTCAAGGGGAGCAATCTCAGCATGTGATCGACTAATTAAGCTGTCAGGGCTCTGAGTAGGCTACTGTAAACGGAGGATTAATACGTGTGTCAAAGTATGTTCAATTATTCACCTATAAGAGCTCTGCAACATGGCCGCTATCAAAGAGTTCAGACCAACTGGTCCGTCAATCAGTCGCGCTGTCTGGTCCGGCTAAGTTTACTGAAACAGCATTCTTTGTGCCAGTTAGAACAAACCCTATCTCCTTACCCTGCAACTATAGCCTCTGGTGCTACACGTCAGACCAATCACAGGTGAGCCTTCCTCTCTTTAGCTTAAGTTTGCATACCTAGGAGGTCAACCAATCAGAGGGAGCAGTGTGAATCTTTGAGTGGGTGAGAGAAAAAGAATGAAACAGCTTGTTAAGTACCAACCCTAACCTGGCTGCAGGATCGTGGGGGAGGCTGAACAAGTCTTTATCTTCCTGCTGCAAGTCCTGATGTGAAGCTGACATTTAGAGCTGCTCGGCCGTCTCCGTCTGCACCATATATGACTCAGCTTGTCAAAACTTGCATAAGACTCTCGCATTGATGTAGATTTTATTATTGATGCCGAGGGCTGGGTTAACCCTTCCCTGTTTTTTTAAAGACTTACTGGGAAATTCTGCATTTGCAAAATATGATTCTGTATACTCAAATAAGATTTTATAGGTATTCTGTGTATATTTTGCTTTTATAGAAACGTAAGTTGGTTATGGAATTACTGCAACTAAAATTAGTTGTATAATATTGCAACATACTTTAGGTTAGGGAGAGAAAGGTAAGAGTGCCTGGGGGTATTTCTGCTCCTACTTGTACTTGTACTACATTTTATTGTATAGTACATAATAAGCAACAATTAGAAGAATCTTATCACACTTTGTCTTTGGGACCAGTTGCAGGGATGATGTTTTATGTTTTGTTTGTACTGTTTTTTATATATTAACCCTCTAGAAGATGCCTTGACTTGTATTTCGAGTTAAAGATTAGTACCTTGTAACATGTGAAAAACATGTTACGTAAAATGGGAAAGCAAATACTGATTCCCGTCAATTTACAATATTCAAATGCAATGGATTCCCAAAGATAAATCACAGATAAATGATCTTGATATCAGCACTGAGCACAGTAATTGACCATTAGCTTAGCAACCCTAACTTGGCTCAGCAGGCGTGTCGATGACACAATAGTGTGTACTGTATGGGGCTCTAATAAGAGCGATACTTGATATGTAGGTTTTTGGAGTTTGGTGTCTTTTTTAATCACATTTTACTCAACAAAAAATACAGGAGCACGAGCGTAAGGAATGGATGAAACAGTGTGTTTGTCTGCTTTAACATCAGCTGTGGGTGTTTGCCGGCAGCTAGCTAGCTAGCTAGCTAACTTGAGTAGTAACCCAGCGTTGTTTTTGAAGGAAGAGGGCAGGTCTAGCTAATTATATTATTATGTGGTCACAGGTCACATTAGAAAAATACCTGTTCAAAACAGCACTGTGTGGGAGCCAAGCCGAGCCTGCTGAGTTACATTAGAAGCTCGGTCCTGCTCTTTGTTTGGTTTATTTGGAAGTTTAGACTCCAGCAGCTCCGGCCAAACCTGCGATAGATTTGTTTGTTTGGCAAACACATTAGTTTCATCCTCAAATCCACTTCGATTGTAAAAGTGAAACATACTCTTCAAAAATACGAACATTAAAACATAAATCGAACTTCTGTGTCGCCGGTCCAAGTGTGTTTTTCTATAGTAACTTTCAAACCATCCGAGGGTTATATTAGAACAATTACATTTTCATTATAACACTTTATTATAACACTAGGACTAACTAACTCTACACTACAGTACACGAACAATGCTGTTCCTTCATTTTCATGTCTTCAAACGGATCGTCATCTGGCGAGGATGACGACTTTTTGCCTGGCACATGTAGCTTTAGCCTCAGTTTCTTGGCATCATAACATTTAAGTAGCAATTGTGTGCATATTTAAGAGATAAATTTAAGATATTTACAAGCTTTTTGTTTTAAAATCAATTCACAGGAAACATTAAAATGGAGTGACTTTTTAAGCAACTCACAGAGTTAGCTTTGACTGATAAAATCCTCTAGTAACAGTTTTCATTTCAGCCGACAAAATCTAAATTAGAAATCAGAATCCATGTTTTTGCTTACTTAAGTAAAAGTTAGTTTGAAAAATTACTATGAATTTTGATGCTAAATCTGCCACGTTATCACTGTAAACTGCATATGTGTCGTAAGAGAACTGAAAACTGTTTCTTTCAACTGAAGTATGTGAAGGATTATAAACCAAGGTGATGCTGACGTATCAAAATGATTCCTGTTAGTGTCACTGGCATCAACATAGAGATTTATGTTGAGCCTCACGCTGACACTAACTGCAGGTCACTCCTACAAGCTGAAACACAAAGTATCTCTGAAATGCAGTAGACCATGATAATTAAAATTTGGGTAATAACTCAACTGCCACTTGTATTTTCCCTTCCACGTAAAGTGGAGATAAGTTGAGACCTGTCTGAAGCTCGTACTCTATGGCCTCAACAGACACCCTGTAAAGGTGAGTAAAGTTCCTGCAGTTATCAGGATTTAAACCGATATTACAATATATAGAAAGAATATCTCGACAAAATCTGACAAATTAACACGTTAACATGTTTGTTTAATCCGTACAAAAACCAATGTGTAAAAATGAGTATGAGTATTTCTTTGCTCTGAGCAGTTGAACTAAATGTCGAACTTTTCCTTCAACATTTGTGAAGAGTTTTGATTTCTGTAATGATTAGCACACAGTTCTGAGTACTTTTGCAAGATCCTGATATTGATTCTTTATTTTAGTTTATAATTTACAAAACATGCTTAGAATCATTAACTTAGACAACAGATTTTTGTAAAATGATCACAAGATAAGATCATATTAACACAATACAATTGCATTTTCTTTGTCTGCTACAGCTACATACAGTCTCTGCTCTGTAAATCACTTCCTGTGTTCTCGTTTGGGGAAAAATCAGAAACCAAAAGGGAGAAATTTATATTTTACATTTTTTGGCTTCATGACAGAACCTCGTAGTTTGGCATTAATTCGACAGAACACTGTTCGGTATCAGTCTACGTAGGTGGAGAACTTATTTCAAGTCAAATTTTGCATAAAGTAGTAACGTCGGCGGTCTATCATAGGCAGAGCAGGTGGTCACACTGAGCCAGACAGCAGCTACACAACACAGCCACAGACTCTGACCACCAACCCATATTACCTTTTCTGGAAGTCTCCTTCTTGTCTTACTTACAAACATGAACACACGTCTTGACCTGAACCTGAACCGAGCCACCAAACAAACATTCAGCGTTGAGAAATGCACGTAGACGGCTAATCAGCGGCTCAGGTGCAGCACATGAAAAGTAAACGACCTGCAAATGTCTTTCTGTTATTTAAGGTTTCTGTTATTTCCCCAAAGACCTTTTTTATTCCTTGCAATAATAAAAAATATTAAAGATAATCTCAAAGATTGTCATTTAAATAAATGTCTGTTAAGTCACCATCTATCGCCGAATGAGGTAACATAATGGTGATTGAGCCTATGGCCCACTGGTGAAAGCCCTTGAATTTGCAGTATTATGACCACGGTCTCGGCAGCGACTTTCCTGGAAAAAGACTCGCTCTTCAGCTCACCTGCGTGTGAAGCGGCGTACTGTTGTTTCCGGTCTCTTTGTGGGTAAACAGTTACTATGGCCAAACAAACAAAGCAAAGGTCGATGACTACAGACGAGGAAAGTGAAACTGAAACTTAAGTGAGGTCCAAAAACAAACCTGCAATTATCGATTATTGCCATAGATACAGCGAAAGACAACAAAATGGAAAAAAACGCATGTTAAGGCTGCCTTGAAGAGATTACAAATCAAAGTGTGTCTTCTTTGGATTAACATAAATGCTTTGGGTATGAGAGTGTTAACTTAAACTGTTATTTATTACAGGCTGTCTCATGTATTCATAAAGCCAGGACACATGTAGAGTGACAGTAATTACTTCCAGCCTGGGGGTCTTTGTCACATGTTCACCTGTAGCCAGTCATTTTGAGGATTTCAGAACTACTATTCTGCTGTTGGCCAAGTGCGTCAGGGACTTTCTACATTTAGTACAAGAAGCCACTGATAAATTTTATTGCACAGTCGGTTATTTTCATATGGCCGAGTCATAAAAGTGTGTTCTCCTTTTTTAGGACCTGCAGACTTCAGGTTCAACATCTGTAGAACAGTTTACACATAAACTCGGGCTCTGGGATTTAGGGGATCCCACTTGCTTTTCAAACTGTTCTTAATCTGTAAATCTATTTCGTCTACCTGCCTCGTTCTTTGCATTTTGATACCTTTCTGGCTGAATTTCATCTCATTCATCGTAGAAAGGTTTGATGTAAACTATGCTGCAAGTGAGCAAAGAAGAAATTATTATTTTAATAAACAAGTCATTGTGTTTATTATTTGGCCGTTCATCATTAGAGGAGTCCAAAAAGTGAGTTAAATCTCTAAAAGGGAGAAAAAATAGTGTTTTTTAATTCATTAAATGATCGGTGGTGGAAGGAGTATTTAAATCATTTACTTTAGTACAAGTAGCAATACCACAGTCAATTTTAAGGACAAGTCCTGCATTCAAAACCTTAGTAAAAGTATTATGAGCAAAATGTACTTAAAGTACCATAAGTACAAGTAGCAACACCACACTGATACAATACTCAATTACAAGTAAAAGTACAAGGAAACTGTACTCCAAGTATTAAGAGTAAAAGTATTGGTTTGTCAGAAAGGGCCACGTGAGTGTTGTATCATTACATTACTGGACTATTATTATTGATGCTTTAACACTTTATACTTTAAAAGTTGAGGTGCAGCTCATTTTAAAGTTGCATCAAATGGAAATGCTAAAAGTGAAGTAAAAGTACCTCAAATTTGTACTTAAGTACAGTACTGCTGCAGTCCACCAGAGACCATTTCTAAACATTTATTTGTTTTGGAAACAGGTTGAAAAATGTATTTTGGTTTCATTTGATTGAAGAAATGAAACTTTTTTTGGACTAAAACATGACTTAAACATTATTATTTAGTCTGTTGTTAGTGTGCGGTCCATCACTTCAGTGTTATAATAAATGTTATTAAAGTTACCTTGTGCGCCTCCTGGATGAGCCTCCTCACCACCTCCCTGATGTGCGGCCCGGGCTCTTTGGGTGGGTGGGTGTACACGGACACCCGGGTCACCCCCTTGTAGATGCCGCTGCTGCCGGGCCAGCCGATGTCCAGAGACGGGACCTCGGTGTCGGACATCTGGGGCCAGTAGGTGGAGTGGACCCCGGAGTCCGCGCTGGAGGACTTGGACTTCTCATGCTCTCCGGACTCGGAGTCGCTGTCCGTGTCGTATTCGTGAAACGTTTTCCGGATGAACCTCACCTCCTTGGCGGAGAGGAAGTCCTTGATGTTGTCCTCCTTGAGCCGCATCTTGAAGGCTCCGTCCCCGTTCCTCAGGAGCTGCTCCAGGGCCGCCCGCTGCTCCTCGCTGTAGTAAAACTCCGGTCTGGACTCCGGGATCTTCTCGTTGACGTGCTCATCGTCCAGGCACAGCAGCTGAGACTCCGCCATGGCAGATCAAAGTTCCCCCGGGGTCGCTCCTGGTCCGCGGCTCTCCAACACAGCGATACCTGTGCGGACAGGTACGCCAGGTGCTCAGGTGAGTCTCTCAGGTGGAAGCAGGAGGCGGGACCAACTACTGTTTGGAAGTCAACATGGCGGCGTAAAGCACGCCACATTATCAGAGAACTTCCTGTTGTAAAAACCTTCAGAATAAAAGACATTTGGTGTTAGAAGTAACATTAAAATGTTTACTGGCTCACAAGAGACACAAACATTTACTCAAGTACACTACTGAAGTACAGTCTTGAGGTACTTACTACCTACTTCTACTCCACTACATTTTAGAGGGGAATACTGTACTTGTATTTATTTGACAGGTGTACAAATACATACAAAGAGCTTCTAAAATTTGATGTTTTGTTATAAATTAAACTTCCCAACAAGTACAGCTGAAACGATTAGTTGATTAATAGATTAGTTGACTGACAAAACATTAACAGGCAACTATTTTGATGATTTTGTGATCAAAATTTTACATTAAAAGCATGATAAATGTACAGAATGCAACATATTGTTAAAGATTAAACTACCGGTGCTTCCCAACCTTTTGGACTTGTGACCCCTTAAAAAAACAGTTGTTTTTCCTTGTCCTGTTTCAGATGTCTATGAGTTGTTAAAAGTTCCCCCAAAGAGACATTTTCCAAACAACAGTTTGAGCCCCAAAGAGGTCAAATGTTTGTTTTGCAAAAAACAAAGATTACAGAAAAACCCCAAAAGAAGATCATACATTTGTGTATCAGTTTCTTCTTCTTTCCTCTCCCATTAACCATCTCACGACCCCTCAGATCTATCTGGTGACCCTTTGGAGGGGGCCGACCCCTAGGTTGGGAACCACTGGACTAAACTGGCCAACTGCATATAAAGTAGTTCAAACTAGCTCCACCTGGAGCAGCTCCAACAGTAACATGCCGCTCTAACACTGATGCTCCAGTATTTTTTTTAAGGTGTTTTTTTATGCAGAACAAGTACTTTTACTGCTGATACTTTAGGTACATTTTGCTTATAGGAATGTGAATGCAGGATTTTTACTTTGTTTTACTGATACTTTTACTCTAATAAAGCTTCAGGGGGTCCAGTCTCAACAGAGGGTCTGCGGTCAGCTGCACATGAACATAGAAACTGGATTAAATAGAGGTAGATCAGCAGGTAGAGTTTAAGAATTAGCCTGCTTGATGAAAGTGTAATAGTTCTTACTGCATGACTCTTCATTAACACCAAAATATGCAGCTGAGGCAGAAAAAGGAAAGTAACGTAACGAGTCACTAATTAGTGAATAAAACTGTCAACATTTGCTCTCTTTTAAATTTAACTCACACTCATCGTTCATGTGCTTCTCGGCGACTTGTAAAGATGAAAAGTATCCTGTAACCACATTATATGTACTAGATGATGAAGTGTCCTTGAGCAAGACGCTGAACCCGCTGATATGGATGTGAGCGTGTGCGCGGGTCAATGAAAGCTACTTTGTGAAGCAGTTTGCTATAAAAGCACCATATAATTGCAGTCCATTTACCGTCCATCACTTGAAATCTATCAGCCTGGGAATGTCGTTAATGAGAGGCTTTATAGATAAATATAAGATATATTTATCGTATTATAAACGTAGGTCTCATGAACATGAACGTGACACAGTAATTAGAGTATGTTGAGAGAGGAGGCTGAAATATGCTGAGATTTCAGGCTCTGCAGACTTTCTCAAAATTCATTATAAACACTTCATTACTTATTGACCAAATAACCACAACAGCTGCATGTTTACTTGTTGAGATAGATGTACTGAAAGGGGACGGGCTTACACCACTGCCTATGAGTGACAACTTCTGACTAATAAACTTCATTTTTACTTCATGAGTTAATAAGGAATGTACCTTTTTTTAGGACGGGGGACTTGATGCTACATCTTTTAGAGGATCCAGTCAGTGAGTTAGGATGCAGGCTCTAGTGCAGCTTTTATTTTGAAGGCTAACTTTCCTTACTTCTGGTTTTATTTTCCTTCTGCCATCCTGCAGCTGGACAAGACTTAGAAAATAATTACAGAAATCCCTTCATAAATCAAATTCAGGGTTCTATAGAAATATCACAATAAAAGAATCTGCTGCAGCTGATAGGAAACAAAAATGTCATAAAGCCTTGCAAAAAAGACTTACGTGGCTTTTCTTTCTGTGAATTTCCCCACAAGGTTCCCGTCACTCAGAGTCAGATTTAAACATCATATCAGTGATAAAAAATTATTTTATTTCCAAGTTAATGAGCTGCGAGGAAGATTAAGCAATCAGACTTTCTGAGAAATCTGCTGAATTTTTCACACAAAACTTTTTGTGGTATAAAATACGACCACACTTACAACATGAGCAGAAAGAATCAGATTACAGTCGATTCATCAGCAGACCGGCCAACGAGCATTTTGCAAATAAATACCTGCTGTCAGACATGTCATAACACAAATGGTAAAACATTCCTCTGTGCCATCTGCAGCAGCTTCTGTGCGCCAGTTAAACATGTACCAGGTTTTAGGAAGTTCCTGTAGGTGTGTCTCTGCTCCTTTTGTAAATAAAAAAATGTTCAATAAAACCTGCACAAGCACTGCGCTGAGTGGCAGTATGTATGTGAATATTATCTGGAAACACTAACGGACTCGCAGTCTTTTGGGCACCGGCGTCTTGATGAAGTGTCGACATGCGGTGATTACATGAGTCACTGACTGCTCAGTGTTTGCGTTCAAAAACACAAATTCAGGGCTGCTGCACCTGCAGAGCGAGTCTGTGGATGTGCAGGAATAGTAAGTGCACCATCGCCTGGGGTGTTTTCTCACAGCTGAGTTGTGTAATTGGCAGGAAACAGCCCGGTCTTCCCCCGCAGCCTCCCTTTCCACCAGGACGCATCAGAGTGATCCAACACTTCGATGACGTCGCCGGCGCCAAAACCGAGTTCGTCGTCTTCCTCTGCGTTGAAGTCGTACAGCGCCTTCACCTGCACCGAGGACGCCCTCTGTGGGACAGCAGGAGGAAACCGAGTTATGATCAATAACTGACGGACGGCTCAATAAATACAACTGCGCTGCAAAGTGTTTAAGATAATGATGTTTAAAATTATTTTTAAATTATGTTTAAATTTATTTATTTTTGATGGTAAAAACATTTCAGTGAATAGAAGTGTGTGCCCTCAAATTACAAATTATTCAAATCACTCATTTGCATTCTTAATTTATTTAATTAGTCCCCTCTAATTAATAACTAATGCCCTTAAAGGACCAGTGTGTAGGATGTTGGGGGATCTATTGGCAGAAATGGAATATNNCATGTTGCACCGCCATGTTTCTACAGTAGCCCAGAACGGACAAACCAAACACTGGCTCTAGAGAGGGCCTTTCGTGTTTTTATGTTGAAGTGGAAACCACCGCAGGTTCTCCTACACTCTTGGAAAGGGAGGGGTGAGGAGAGGGGTATTCAGTTGGTTGCAATCTGCAACCTCACAGCTAGATGCCACTAAAACCTACACACTGCTCCTTTAAAATACTAAAATAATGGTCTAAAATTTGCCCCCTTCATTTCTCAAGTACTTTTTTCAAGTACTTTTATTCAAGTATAGTTTATAGTTTAAGATATTTGTACTTTATGGGAGTATTTCCATTTTCATTTTAATTTAATAATTGTTCGAGGCTCAAAGAAGTAACAAAGAACAAGTACTTTTACTTAAAAGTACTTTAATTACATTTTACTGATAGTAGGTATATATTTTACTTAAGGAGGAATTTGAATACAATACTTTTACTTGTAATGGAGTTTAAACTGATGTATTGGTTCTATTCAGCATCTGAATACTTCTTCCCCCACTGTCACTGTGAACACTTCAGCACTGAAGGAACATATGGTCTCTCCCCTGTATACTGAGTACTGTATATTCAGTGAGTGACCTTGGCAGCAACATGCTTCTATCAAGGGATGTCAAAAGTTGAAGGAACAAGGACAAATGTAAAGACAGTGATAATACTAGTAATTTAAGGGAACAAATGTAAAAACACAAGTTACAGAATTTAGGGAACAAAATTGGTAAATTGAATGCATAAACTGCTAATTTGAGGAACTGACCCAAATGAAGATTTGACTACTGCTGAAATGATGAAACCAGTCAACTGACAGAGAATTTATCAGTTATCAAGTTTTATAATCAATGTATCATTCAAGTCTGTCATTAAGAGAAAACATTTCTAGTTTTGAATTGAAGGACTAGATTGTTGTTTTCTCTGTTTTATATCATTATACATCGAATATCTTTGTGTTTTGGACATTTTTCACAATTAATCACTAATGAAAATGATCATGAGTTGTAGCCGTGCTTTGGACTACTCCAGATAAAATCCCTGCACATGCACATGTGTGAGCGGAGAGAGGACGGCAGGCTGACCTGAGGGAGGGGCATGGTTTCAGATGTGCGACGGGGAGGATAAGCAGAGCTGACGGGGCTGTTTCTTCCTGTGTGTCCAATGGTGTGAGCTCGCTCCTCCAGACCCGACCTCTTAGCCTGGAAAAGAAGGAAAAACACTGCACTTTATGTTTCTGTTGACTGTAAACTAAAACAGATACAGTCAAATATTACATGAGTCATAGTGGTAGAGAGCTGTAATTCCCAACCAGGCCCACTTGTACCCCGGGGGTTACCTCTGCAGAGTATTTCAACTTATTTGAAAGAAAATAAAATTATTATATTATATCATATATATTATACATTGAGTCAGTTGCAACACCTGTTAAAAAATGTATAAAAATATTGTGACAATATCTACTTTTATATAATTGACAGTGTTAACATTTGTTAAAAATTGAAATGAAAACATGAGGAACACGACGGGTGGTGTGAATGAGGGGTTACTTGAGTTCATCTGACAGGGCTGAGGGGGTTCATCAGATTAATAATGTTTGTGTGGCAGTGGTAGAAAGTGTGTACCAGCTGGTTGTGAGGCTGATCTGAAGCTCTGCGTGGTGTAGCAACAGCGGCTGCAGCTGTGCTACGTTGTTCAGGCAAACTTCCTCTCTTCACCTACAAGAAGGAAACATGCAGAAAGTCGATCAAAATAGGTACATCAGGAACTACAGTAGAGGAGTGAAAAAAACCAAGACAGTTGATGTGTACGGACTACTCAACCATGGCAGATCTTTACAGGGAAGTGAAAATATCTGATGCTTGCAAAGACTGTGGCAGTAGAAATGACTTGCAGAGTCAGTTTCTGAACCACAGAATAACCTGATAAATCTTTAACAAGTAACTCACCTAAGTAGGTGACAGTTGTGTGGCATTTTGGTGACTTTAAGACGTGTAGTTTACTGTAGCATATAAGGCAAAAAGCAAATCAAAGCTGAGCACATGGGTTGAACAGACATGTCTCTTACCGACTGGGCCATGGAGGGGCTCCTACTGTCCGAGCTCCCGTCGTTGAGGTAGATCTCCCTGGTTTTAGAGATGGAGGTGGTCTTGTAGAACGCCACCAGCTTGTTTAGGGAGGTGAACTTCTCAGACCACAGGAAGTACTGGCCTTTGTTGTCTTTCATCACTTTGAAGTGCTGGACGTCACTCTCATGCCTGAGGGAAAGGTAAAGCACGTGTTGTTAAAGTGTTATATTAGCTGAACCTGAATGCTCCATCATTCCTGAGGTTCAGCTGTTTCCTCAGCTGGATTGTCCTCTGCTGGTCAACAGGCAAAACTACAACATCGAAGTTCACTAGAAAGGAATAAGTCCCGTCCTGGTGGCCATAATTTCAGGTCCTCCGCACTTAAGCAACAACAACTAAGAGCAGAGAACAGAGTTAAAGAAAGCTTGGCCAGCTGTATACTGTGCAGTTTTCCACTTGTGGTCTGAATGACTGCAGACACACCGAGATAAACTAACTGAACCTCATGTCGGAGGGCTGCTACACTTGTTTACTCTACCACTGCTTCTGCAGATGTCTGCTGGTTGTAAATATGTGAAGTCTTGCAGAGTTTGCAGCACATTAGGCTAAGAGGGCGAGATGATGAGTCAGAGTTCACTCCTTTTATATATATTGACAGGCGTAGAGGGAAAATATTGGTTTGCTGTGTCTGACGGTTAGTGTAGTGACCTTTTAACAGATTTAAATCACACTTTTATGTGTTAAAGACCACCAAACCAACAACGAGATTAGTAATAATACTCCAAATTAGTTATAATGTAATGCCGACTGACAGGAGCTTTTCCGTGTCAGAGACAAATATTTCCCTGAAACAACCTTAAATCTGTCTGAAATCTGTTCTGTCAACTTGAGATTGTCTCTGACTCCGAGCTGATCGTCTCATCAATAATAACAACTTGTTTGTGACTTTTGTTTGTGCTAAACACATGATATCGTGCTAAAAAGGCTGTAGAAAACATGGAAATAAAGAAACTGTCGTTGTATTGCAGCGTAGAGCTAGTTAGTCCTAGCATTATAGCATACCTATGATAAGGAAAAAATGTAAGATCAGACTGTGAAAGTTTCCCTTTCAACATTACAAGAGAAAAGGCATTTAGGATGAAAATGAACCGATGTGTTCGGCTAACGTAGAGAGTAAACAAAATGTAGAATGGGAAAATATTACACGGTGGATATACTATCATGAACGGGGATTTATTAACGTAATCCCACAAAGTAATGAAGTATGAAATGTCTCTGGACTTATGGAAGTAATGCTGAGTTACTACTGTAGGTAGTAAGCTAGGTAGCCGGACATGCTAATATATTTGCAGCATATGTAGAAAACACACAGTTTAATCAACCAGTGCAGTGTCTGCTCGGAACGGGGCGATTGCTTGGCCTCCGGTATTGCTGCTTGCAACTTTCTCGAGAACCGCTCATACGAAAAACTTAACACTTGACACTGCAACTCCTTGGGTCCTCAGCGATACACCCGCCAAGTGTGAAGTCGATCGGATGAACGGTTGTCGAGATAATCGAAAGACAGACAGACAGACAGACAGCACCATGCCGTTGCTAAGTTATGACTGGACAACCGCTATTCAGAGGAGGGCTTTAGAAAACAGTCAACGTAAGAAGACTCATGATTTTACTAGTGATCTTGTCAATTTAAGAAACCTTGAAATTCATTTTCAAAACTGCTTCTGCACTAATAAAAAGCTCCATCGCAGGCTTTTCTTCAGGATATGATGTGTTGACCTTCAAGATACAAGATTAAGGTACATTGATGAATTTGGGTGCAATTACTTTACAGACATATACTATTTTTACTCACTTGACAGAGATGGAGAAGTCTCCGGGGGAGCTCTGGCACCCTCGGATCACAAAGTCTCCCACATCTTTGTACCTCAGGTGTTCCTCTGCAGCGCTGCGACTGGCGTTCTCCTGAAACCACCTGAACACACACACAGAGAGGACATATTATCTATTATCTGATGTAAACCTACAGCCAGTATCACATAACCTACTGTAATTTCTCCCTGACAAGTACAGCTTTTTTGTCCATAAAAATGACAAACCTAGAATAAAATCTTCCTGTTCTTGATCTCTTTTGAATACAGTCCTGTTCCTGGTCTCTTTTTGGAGTTTATTATTAAAAAGTCAGAATTATTCCAAGTGACACTGAACCAAAGTTACAGAGGCACAAACATAGTAAAAATATAAGTTTTTTCTTATTTTACTGTTGTGTTTCATCTGCAGTCCTGTTGCAAAATTAGCAACTGTTGTCCCTGTGATATTGGGATCTTAAAATGGTTTGCACAGATAGAATCAGGAGGATCTGTGCTTTCAAATGATGTATATTTTGTAAAGATTGAGAGAGGATTAAAGAGTATACAATCTCCCATCCAGGTCCACTGCCTGTTGAGGGGTTTTAATCTCACCTCGGATTCTGCATCTCGATGTAGTTTTGTGGTACGAATCCTTCCTGTCCGTTCATCTCTGCTTTATACCAATCATCCTGTGGGCTTAAAATCTGATCAGAAAAGTAAAGAAACAAGATTTAATACATTTTGAAGCCACATTGAGAAGAATTCATCATTCAATCAACAGACACTGACCTTAAGTATATCGCCCTTTCTGAAGCTGAGCTCGTCGTCTGCTGTTGCAGTAAAATCGTACTTTCCTCTGGCCTCCATCGGGACCGGCTGAGGTGTCAGAAACGTTTAGCACACGAAGTAAAGGGACGATCAGAGAGTCCACGACGAGTGTTTCTATGGAGGGAGAAAGAAAAATGTAGGAATTTTAAAATGTCAGTTCTCAGCTCTTCAGCATGAAGTTAAAATCTGAAGTTTGTCGAGGCAAAAAAAAACGTTAAAAGTTATGATTTCCAGTCTGAACATGGTGCTTCAAAGTGCATGTTAGACCAGAGTATGATCTCTGAGAGCAGAGACGCTTCTCTCTGAGGTGTCAACGTGCTGATGAGATAATGCTGTTTGTAGAGCTGCGGTTTGGGGAGTGTCACAAGATTATCTTTAGGAAGTCACAAGATGATTTTAAAACCGTTCAAAGTCTACTTTTAAGACCGGAATGATTTTATTTCTAACTTTTTGATAAAAAGTGCTTTTTGCAGCTTGTAGTCTCAGAATAGTAAAAGAAATGGGCGGTTTAAAGAACATTAAAAGACTCATTTTGCCTTCAAAGTTGTGTCTTAACAAAAGAGAAATATATCTCCCAAAACTTGATTTAATATGTTTTATACAGATGAATGCAGTTCAAAGTGTTTTACATGCCACTGACAAACTATTAAAGGACTAGTTCCACATTTTGGGGAAATACACTTATTCGCTTCCTTGATGAGAGTTCGATGAGAAGATCAGTAACATTTTTATCTCATTTGTTTGATCCGTACAAAAACCAAAGTGAATGTACTGTCAAACTAATTGTCTTCCTTTAAACTGACCTTATTAACATCCTGTATGTAGAAAAGTATTAAAGTTGTCTTCTCTTTGTCACAAACTGGATTTGCACATTTGTTGAAGGTGACAAAACACAGAAGTGCCCATAAATTATTGTTATTACACCAAATCAGGAAATCTTTCATGTTTGATGTTATATGGGTTATGCATGACAAATATATATTCCCTTTGTTAAACAAAAAGTCATTCACAGACCTGTTATGTTATTCTACACGACGTTACTTACGTTTGGGGTCAATTCTCTGTTAGACCTCTTATAAACAAACTGTTATACTGATATACAGATATCCTAATAAACTTATTTGAGATTTGTGAGGGTACCACTGTGTAACCAGTCCTGTCAACATCAATCACAGATACAGAGCAGATGAACACTCATTGTATTCAAACATATTTTAGTAGTTGTGCATACTGTGTGCACTGATATAGAGTTAAACATTTCTTACACTGCAGTGTTAATTTATCAGACTTCTGTTTGGTTTTTATGGGATATGATGGAAAGGAACAGGATGTTGACTGCATATAAACCTTAAACACAAATACCAGCAGTGTGCGTTATTCAGCTCAACCTTTTAATACTTCAGTTCCTGGTAGTTACACAGTATGTGGTCATGTTTGACGCGGCTATCGGGTAGCAAGCTCTTGACATGAATGAAGGACGTGGAAACGACATGTGGAGAGTAAAGGAACTGGAAAAATTCATTTGTAATCTATTTTTAAATTAGGAAGAGTCACAAAAGCCACTTCCTCATGTGCTACTGTTTACCTACAAATACACAAACAGGACGAGAATGCGGAGGTCAGCACATCATTAGTGAAAATGTAATTCTCCAATTTAAAGAGTTAAACTTCTAAAACTTGGATTTAAACGTCAAATTAAAGTCCGTGTTTGAATCCCATGACAGCCGTTACTGTATCTAAGGTGTGACATTTGATTATTTTCCCACAGACGTGAATAAAACCTTCCCTCTGTTTGTGGTTACGGAGTGAAGGATGTGGTGAGTAATCGTGAAAAAAACTGACTATCTTCGCTTCACTCCTGCAGCTGTAGAGCGCTTTGCAAACTTACAACTTTCTTCTATGAAGTCAAGCACCTTAGAAGTACATACAATGCTGTAAAATACCCACCATATTCCCTTTGCCCATGGGGCAAACCAGCATCCCTAGATTCATTGTCTCCTAATCTACGCACACAGTTGAATGTTTTGCCTCACAAACTTATCTTTTTGAGAGTAGAAGACAGCTTAAGACCCCTTAAATATACCTCAAATTTACTGAGGGTTAAAACCTTTAATCACTGTAAATGAAACCAGTTATTCCAAACCATTCCTTTTGCAGCTGCCAGGCAGGTACGTGAAAAGACTGTGGAGTCCCTCAGCTAATTTGGAAAAAAAAATACTACTACTACTACTACTAAAAAATACTACTACTACTACTAAGAAGAATTTAAAGTCTAAAAACAATGAATAAACAGTTCAAACTGCCATCTTAAAGTAAGGTCGGAATAGTTCGCTGAAAAAATGGTTGAAATACTTAGCCAAAAGTGGACAATGGACAAATGGCTGAAACAATTGGCTAACAATAATGGATACAGTTGAAAAACAGTTGTTAACTAAAAGTAATGAATAAATGATTGGAATAGTTAGTTAAAAATAATGAAAACACAGTTCAAACTGCTAGTTTCAAGTAATGTATAATGGTTGGAGTAGTTCACTAAAAGAAATGGTTGAAATAGTTAGCTAAAGGTAATGGATAAATGGTTGAAACGTCCAGCTTCTGCCGCTCTAAGTGGTAGTAGCTACTAGAAATGCAAACTTAACCAAATCGACCGAAACATCTGACAGTTCAATTGAATAAAAAAATAACTGATTGCGTTGAATATCATCCAGTTTAATCAATTAATCAATTCAAATGAACAAATGAGGAACATGACGGTCAATAAACTTGACTTAAACCCTTTCTGTCCTAGTGGAGCACAGGTCGTCCACAATTCCTCTCCACCGGCCTTGGCTTTGGACCGCTCGGTGTCAATGAAGGGGTACTTGAATTCATCAGACTAACAAAGGTTGGGAAACACTGAATTAAACCACATAATCAGAGCAGACTAAGAGCTTCTACTGTAGCAACATTTCTGGATCGCTTTTGGTCTATTAAGCAAGAAACGTACTACAAAGTTCCTCCAGAAAGCCTTACAGACAGGCACGTTTGATCATAAACTCTGACTGACAGAACCAAAAGTCAAATTTGTAATTTGTTGGGTTCTCTCGCGGTCTATTAGGAATCAAATATTGTTGCTTATTTCCCCTTATTGTCACTTATTCAACATACATTTCCGTTTAATCTTGATATGAAAAGTTTAAGGTTTAAGTTTAGACATGAATGTACTTCCCTGAACACTGAACATAACTGTAAGAAACAGCCTCTTTCCCGTCTGAACTGCTGACTATGTGTTTAAATGCAGAAATAAATAAAGGGGAAATCAAGTACAATTTTAGTACACCAAGCTGTTCCTGCATGACTTGGGGGATTTTTTTTTTTAATCTTATCTCATCTTTAATATCTAACTCACACCCCTCCTACTCGAGTCAACATTTAATGATTGAAGTTACAAGGTCTCACATCAGCTTCCACGTGATAACAGCAACAAGAGGACTCTTTACATGAGTCCGCCACATTAATGCTGTTCGGGAGTAAAAACTAATTACGGCCAGTCTGGTGTGTTGCAGCAGTATTCACTCCTTTTTCAAGCGTTTGTATTTGTTATGTGGAAGTGGGGACCTTCCTACGTTGTATATGAGAATGTAAATTAATGAAACCATTCTGGGTCAAAGTAATGGAAGTCCTGGGTGGTTTGACTCCTGCATTATGTCCATTAGGGGTCAGATCTCAAATACGTACATACTGTATGTAATGGTGGGTTTGATTACAACCTCCAGAATTATCTCGAGGCCGTGAAAAATAGCTAGACAAGACTTGAAAGATTGGGTAAATGCAATAGTACAGATTGGATCTTATGAGTCTCTGCTGTGCTCAGTAGAATAAAAGGTAGTTCGGACAAACTTCTGGAACCTTTATTGGACTTACTTCTTACTAATTTTCTTTCCATTTCACTCTGGACTGGGTCTCTCACTTCTCTACGTACTATTTATTTTTATCTATCTAACTTATTTTCTATTCCACACCATGTCTTGTTGTAGTGTCTACTCCTGTAACCCTGAACTGATATGAAGGTTTTCTTGCTGCCGTGTACCAACCCTTTCTTAAAGAAATCAATAAAAAAAAATAAAAATAAAAATGTATTTAAGTTGGCACTCAGGTATATTTGCAATTCTAGTAGCACTTATTGGCATTTGTGACAGAGTGGGATTTAACCACAAGACTGCTGACAGCGAGCTGGTCAGCGTTTCAGTAGCGCAACACATGATGAGTGGTTTTCCTGCACACGAGACTTACTCTGCAGACAAATAGGACATGCTACACACTGACAATATCCTGTAGACAAGGGCTGCAACTAACACTTATTTTCATTATTGGTTAATGTGGCAATTATTTTCTCTATTAATGTTAATATTTCGGTCTAAAAATGTCTTGTTCTGTCAGAGCAACAGTACAAAACCCAAAGATATTCAATTTACTATCATAGATAAGAAGAGCAAAGGAAAGCAGCAAATATTCACATCTGAGAAGCTGGAACCAGTGAATTTTGGGCATTTTTGCTTAAAAATGACGATTTAAACGATTAACTGATTATTAAAAAAAAAAATCTACGGCTGCAACCAATGACTGTTTTCATTATTGGTTCATCTGCCAATTGATTTCTCAATTAATCAATTAATTGTTTTGTCTCTAAAAAGTCAGAAAATGCCAAGCAGACATCTTCAAATGTCACATTTGGTCCGACTGTCACGCCAAAAACTCAGATATTCAGTTCACTGTCAAAGGCGACAAAGAAAACCACCAAATGATTCACATTTAAGAAGCTGAAACCAGTGAATTTTGGGCATTTTTGCTCACAAACAACTATTTAAACAATTAATTAATTACTGATGTTGCAGATTAATGTGTACTGTAGACTGAGGATGTTAGGAAGTGTCTTTTTGAGTGTATTTAAAGGATTTTGAAGATATTTATCAAGTTCATATCAGCATGCAGCATTTTTTCAGCTGTGATAACAACCAACTACAATTTCAGTTCTCAGTTGAAGTGTTGCTTGCAGTGTTGCATTAAGTTTCACTAACTACAGGGGGGTTTCTTTCTCTTTTTGCACCTGCATCTTAAACTAAACGTTCTGTGAACAGACTCCCATGCAGATGTTTGTTCGATTCAGAGAAGAGAAGCAGCTGAAACTGTTTATTTGATTCTTTTTTTCTGGAACAATCACACTGTTGTCCTCCATCTCTGAAACGTGTTAGTGTTTACCAGGAGTGGAGGAAGTATTCAGATCCTTTACTCAAGTAAAAGTAACAATACTGCAGTATTAAAATACTCCATTACAAGTCAAAGTCCTGCATTGAAAATGTCACTTAAGTAAAAGAATGTAAGTATTATTAGCTAAATTTATTCAAAGTAACAAAAGTAAAAGTACTATGTAAGTAAAATGTCTCCTGTGACTTATATCTGATTGTATTGGGCATTATTAGATTAATGTCAACACATCACATCAATGCATCAATGTTAGAGAAGCAGTTTACTGTTGTAGCCGCTCGAGGTGGAGCTAGTTTTAACTACTTTACAGTTATTGCATCATATTTTATAAGATCATCCTGTGTTTTAAATGTAAAAGCTGAATCTGTAAAGTAAATAGAAAGTAAAGCTATCAAATAAATGTAGTGCAGTAAAAAGTACAATATTTTCCTCTGAAATGTAGTGGAGCAGAAGTATAAAGCAGCATAATATGTACAGTACTTGAGTAAATGTACTGAAAACACCACTGTACACGGCTACTTCAGTTTTTACAGTGACACCAGGTACAGTAGACAGCCGGCCCGGTTTAATTAGGCAAAGCACATAAATAAACATGTAAATACAGCCTGATCACTACTGCGGAACGGGCAACGCCTTCTCAAAACATCAGCTCTCCACAACAAACTGCTTCAGATCCTTTACTTAAGTAAAAGTACCAGTACAACAATGCCAAAATACTCCATTATAAGTAAAAGTCCTGTAAATAAAGGTACATAAGTATTATCAGCAAAATATACTCAAAGTATCAAAAGTGAAAGTCCTGGTTGTGCAGTAAAATGTCTCCTGTGACTGATGTTTGATTCTGTGTGACATTATTAGATTGTTAATACTGTTAAAGCAGCATGTTACTGTTGGAGCTGCTCCAGGTGGAGCTGGTTTGAACTACTTTATATACAGTTAGCTAGTTCAGTCCAGTGGTTCCCAACCTAGGGGTCGGGCCCCTCCGAAGGGTCGCCAGATAAATCTGAGGGGTCGTGAGATGATTAATGAGAGCGTAAAGAAGAAAAAAATAAGTTCTGATACACAAATCTTTTCATATTTTTTGACTTTTCTCTAATCTGTTTAGTGTTTTAGTAAAATTGTAAAAAAAAAAAGGGCCCAAGGGGACGTCTTCAAATTGCTTGTTTTGTCCAAAACATTCAACAGACAGCGACATGTGGCAAAGAAAAGCAGCAAATTCACACATGTGAGACACTGGAACTGCAGAATGTAGCTACAGATTATTTCCTCGATCGACTAATTGATTAGTCAACTAATCGTTTCAGCTCTAGTTTTCTATAAATTGTCACACGCTAAGTGGTCAAATAAAAAAAGCTATCGAAATGCAGACCTCACTGGGCATTTTTAACTATTTGAATTAACCTAATCGTGACTTTGTGGTCAATGCAGCTCGTCCCTCAATGACCTTGTTAACCAGCTGCATGTCTTCTTCCACCACCGGGTGCAGAAGGGAGTGTACACGTCTGCAGAGGACGTCTTCAATCATTGACCTCTAACCCTGATGTCTGCCCTCTCTGCTGACAGACCTGCAGGCAGCTCAACTGATTTACACAAACATTTAAATGTATTTTTCTGAACTAATGACATTGTGAATGCTTTTTTTTTCTTTCATTAGTCATGACCTAAGGTAACCTCCTCTCTCTCACACTAACAATTGCTTTTAAAACCACTTCCCCAAAGTCAGGGGGGTAACAACATGCAACTGAGGAACAAACAAGCCAAATGAAGCAGCAAGATCCAGTAAATGAACACATAAATAACAAAGAAGAGAAATCAGAAATTAAGATTTAACCTGTATACAAGAACAACTGGGTGATCAGAGTGCAACCTGCTGTAGGACTCCATATAACAGGTTATAACTAGTTTAAAAAGCCAGATTATTACATTTAATGTGGTGTTGGCTGTTATAGATGCAACAGATATTTATTTTAAGGGCTTAATTAAGTTTAAAAAATGACATGATACAGATACTACTGTGCAAACTACAGTAAAGGTTTATGAAACGATAGAGAAGTGAGAAATAGAGAGAAGGAGAAAGAGGAAGCTGTCACTAAAATGAATCATTTTACAAGGAAGTCTGGTTTGATTCTGATAAAGATTTCTGATATTTAATTGTTTCTCTTACCTTTCCTCCTCTCTGGAGCGGAGCTTGTTTATTCTAAGGCTGGCCTCGTCTCCTGCCGAAGTGGGAGCACAGCAGCATAGTTGTGGGCCCAGAAAAGTTCGCATAAACAAATAAAAGTCCTGGTTTATGTGAAGGGTGTTTTCTGCTCTGTTGACTGGTTGAACTCGAGTAAAGACGGAAGATGAGTGAGCTCGGCGTGTCTCTGCTGTCCGCGGTCGTCGCTCCGCAGCTCTGATGCTGCTGCTGCTGCGTGGACACACCCGCCTTTCTTCAAAGAACCAGCCCGCGGACTGTCACTTCCGCCCTCGTTTTCAAAATAAAACTCCACTTGTTGCAGCGTTTTCTGCTACTTTCCAACCCTGGATATTTAGGTGAGACTGATTCCACTCTCATGTCCGATCAAGTAGGAAGCTAAAGCGATAAGCCGGTTAGCTTAGCTTAGCATAATGACTGGAAACAGGGGGGCTCTGTCCAACATAATACAATGCACCAGCACCACTAATTAACACATTATTTCTTGTTTGTTTAAGGTGTACAAAAAGTGAAGTTAAAAAGATTTTGTATAAGGAGTAGGATTTTCCTAAAAAACAATATATAGACTCACACAAAAATAATCCCTCTCAATCGGGACAGTTCCTTAATTTAAATAACAGTCATACTGTACATATTGTCTATGTCTATATCTTTATTTTATTTTATAATATTTTTTCATATTTTTATTGTCTATTTTTATATATTTAAGCTTCTGACTCGCAGCACTTGCTGTCACTTTTTCCTTTCTTATATGTTTATATGTCATGCACCAACATATCAAGTCAAATTCCTTGTATGTACAAACCTACGTGGCAATAAATTTGATTCTGATTCTGATCATCACTTATGACCCACTAGAAGTGTGTGGCGGTGTCTGTATCTGCAGAGACCCTGCCCTCTGTCTGGATTTTCTTATTTTGCTGTGCTCGGGACGTTTCTGGGCGTCAACCTTTGGGCAGTGGTTTGTAGCCCCCAGCCAATAACAGCGCGCAGGGTGTGAGGGGTGCAACTCTATAAAACGCAGCGACCAATTGCCAGAACGTAAACATATGGGACCACCAGAAGCTTTGAGCCAGGAGGAGGGGCCGACTCGACTCATTATAGAGTGCCGTATTTTTGTAGCCCAACTCGGAAGTTAGCATCATCCTGGTTCCCTCGACAAAAAGCCTATGGGATTTTTCCATTGGATTTTGGATTATTGCAGAAAATAAGCTCTGTGGCAAACAAAGGTTTATGATACTTGCACATTTTGTTCAGCAATCTTACAAATGAACACCGCTTTTATGATTTTTGAAGTGTAAATGTGATCGCCAGAATTAAAAAGCTAACGTTTGGCTATAAACGAACTACACCGCGGTCGCATGACTTCAACGTCACCACCACTAAGCTTCCAACTTGTAATTTGATTTTGCTACCTCTTCTACAAAAGCCTTTCCTCTTAGCGTGACCTGATCTAGCTAGTGGTCATGGCAACCACTGTGGTCTCATTTAGCCACTTGTTAGCAACCACCTTTTTAAAGACACGTAAAAGCTTCAAAACTCACGAGTGGGGTATTTACTGACGTGTTTTATGTCGCAGAACAAAATGTGAAAGTGTCTTAAGCTTGTGTTCACCACAGACCTTATTTCAGGCATCTAACCAAAAACCATTCAAAAAATCTGTTGACTTCAAGACGAGGGAACTGGAAGTGCAAAAATGCTAACTCATTTCCGGGTTTTAGGACCCGTTCTTGCAGCATTCTGTACCCATGGATGTATTATAAGACCTGCATACGGCACCGCCGCTCAGCCTTGCTTCCAATTTTTTCAAGTGTCCACTCGCAGCATTGCAATGAAAAATTCCCCTCCCACCCATAAAGCATTTTCCCCATAGACCACCATTGTAAAAGAGACATCTGTGAAACTGTTGACAGGACACCTTCAGCTATAAACATGGTCAATTATTACTCTTTGTATTGTATATTTTTAAGCCTTGGAGGTTTAATCTTTGTGAAACTTTTCCAAAGCCCAGAAAAGTCATTTTTTTCTGAATGACGTCACCACTGCGCATATTCAGTGGGCCAGTCTTTGAGATTTCTGCTGCCAACGATACAATGGAGGTGAATGCAATTTTTGCTTTTTATTTATCAGTACACTTTTTCCACATAAAACAGATAATTTCATAAATGTCAAAAGTCCAGAGTTATGAGTTTTAGCACCAAGTATTGGCCTTGACAGTCATCCTCCTGTATGCTGCAACAACAGTCAAACTGATGAATAAGGTAAATTTAAATGAAACCTTGTGTGTCTGTAATGTGCTTCAGTCTAATAGCTGGATCGTCCAATACAAATAAAGCTGACTGCTCTTTTTTAAATTGTCTGTTCTCTCTTTTTTTATAATAGATGCTAATTTTACAAAAGGAGGCACAGATGTTAAATTTGAGCACAGTTAACATACCGTATGATTTGGTGGATTTTTGCATGTTTTATTGCAAAATATTCTCTCCTGTAGCATCAAAATCCAGTTTCTCTATTCAGTACAACATGAAAATCACCTTCCAGAGTTTTTTGAGATCGGTAATATATAGAAGAAATAATAAACCAATTGTATTAAACGGCGAAAAACAAACAGAAGTCTGGTCTGTTTATTCATTAGGAGAAGGAGGTTTATTAAGCTTGTGGAGAGAAAACATGGAGGTCTGTGTGTCAGCCATCTTTGCTGAACGTAGAAGATGTTGTTGCAGTATTCAGTAAAGATACCAGCGAGGTCAGGGAAGTACGTGCACACCTGTATGTAGAAAAGAATTCCACCAAATGTTGAAATCGATGTCTCTATTTTTGTGAATGTTGCATTATTATTTTACGACAGTCGAGTACAGAAAAGTCTGCACTGTTTTTATCATGCATTCAGTTTCAAATGGACAGAAACCACTGGCTGGCTGAATAGGTGGATAAACACAACTTTTAGAAAATAGTTGGCAGTTATGTATGATCTCAGTTATAACATGTACAACACATGTACGTACCCTGTAAGACCTAATGTATATTCATAAATAGCAATAAACTGATGCAAAGCTGACTTACCAACTGAGCAAAATGGGCAACTGTCCCAGGGACCGAGACCCTTAGGGGCCCCTAAAGCACCAGGTTCATCACAGAATATGTGGTATTTTTTTGTGGTAGTTTAATTCATTACAAATATATTTCTTTGTGGTAATATGCTCCACAAAAGCAAGATATATACTAAAATGACAGAGGCCTTATAGGGGGCTGCTGCATTTTAACCTAAGTATTGCAGAGATATCTATGTACTGTATATTTATCTGTATTACCAACCCAACTACCTGCAACATATTGTTGCAAATAAAAAGACAACAGTTTAATGTTGCACATTTATTGCATGTGTAAACAAATGGCTATATAGTGATTATATATTAATTCCTTTTTTATATACTGCTTTTATATTGTTTGTCTTTCACACTGTTAAATTGCAGCAGTGTTATCGTAATACATGGCAGCGTTGACATTTTGCCACCAATCAATGAAGCTTATCTTGATGGAGCGTTATTGTACATGACAGAAAATCTGATTACAGTATCTTGAGTGCTTGATTGCTTTATGGAAATGTTATTTAGTGTCAGTCAGTATTGCTTCACTCTGCTATAATCAGCCTGTCTACATGTCAGTGTAATGTGTGAATCAGTAAGAAAGAAAATGTGTGATGGCAAAACATCCTTTGTTAATACTGTAAAAAAAAAGCACATTTGGGTTGTAAATTATTGTCAAAGTAGCTAATGAAACTCTCAAACAATGTTTTTTGCTCTGAGCGGAATCAAGTTACTTAATTGCATGTAGAAATTAAGTTTAATTATTAAGTATGTCTGGCCTAATGTTGTTTTCATCTCATAAAAACACTAAAATATCTTTATGTCCTGATATAAAGTGCTGTTGTTACATTTAAATAATACAATGATAATAGTGACATTTAATTCATCAAAACAACAACATGCAGTGTCTTGTCATGCTGTAGCATGCACATCAATCCCTTCCTAATTTATATTTTTCTCTATTTTTCTTCAAAAAGCAAGATCCACTCATTCCTAAAAAGTCTGTAGCATGAGTGAACGTCCTCATACAGTGAAAACTGATTCTAAATAGTCTGATAGATGTTCAGTTCAGGTAAATAATACTGAATGGATACTGAAGTGCACTCAGCGTGGTGTCAGAGCCAGAGAGCAAAAAGGAGGCTGTTTGCAGAAAAGTGTAAAGATGCGTCTCTGACCTGAATTTTCGCCCTCTTCAAAGCGCTCGCTGTGCAGCAGCAGCTGCAGGTGGAGTTCACTCACATCCGCCTCTCACCACGTTACTCAATACCACAAAGAAAACTACACAGGTCGAGTGTGTGTATGTGTGTGTGTGAGAGAGAGAGAGAGAGCAAGAGAGAAAGAGAGACAGAGAGAGAAAGAGAGTATATTTGTAAAGTACTGCAGGTGTTGCAGGTGGCCGACAGTGAATGTATAAATATCATAATATGTACTGTATGTGAAAAATACTCATACACAAAAAGTGTCATGACATGGCATTACAAGTTAGATTAAAAACAAATATAATCAGTAAAATGGTCAGTAAATTGTTAAATTATTATTATAAATTATGTGCTGACATGATGTATGCAGTGGTGGAATGTAACTAAGTACATTTACTCAAATACTGTAAGTAAGTATTTATTGAGTATTTCCATTTTACGTTACTTTATACTTCTACTTCACTACATTTTGGAAGCCAGTATCGTACTTTTTACTACACTATGTTTATTTGACAACATCAGTTACAAGTTACTTTGCAGATTCAGATAATAAAAAATCAACTAATAAATGATATATTATTATGGATTAAGCTACCCAGCAGTATATAAAGTAGTTAAAATCAGCTCCACCTTTACCAGCAGCAACATTAGTGATGTACTCATTAATGCATCACTAATTATAATGCGGTGATATGATTGGTTTGATCAGTACTTTAAGTATATTTCGATGCTAATACTTATGTACTCTATTGAATGCAGGACTTTTACTTGTAACAGAGTGTTTCTGTACTGTGGTATTCTTATTTTTACTTAAGTAAAAGATCTGAGTACTTCTTCCACCACTGTCAGTATGTTCATGGTCCAGGTGCTGCCTTCACTTACTGCTGGGTAGCTTAAACTGTAATTGTTTACCGAGAAAATCTTTGAAATTAAGCAAAAATCTGGAGCAAAAAGTGCCTTTCCTTTTGAAATATTTGAATGAATATATTCTGTCTTCTTTAGCACTTTGTTACTTCCCACCTCTGACAGTTGATGGCTGTTTAATCTTTTACAAATGTACACCTTAATGTAATGCTCATTTTCAACCTTTTATTATAAACATCAGTACAGTGTTGTGTCTCAGAATATTATTAACAAGAGAGCAGTTCACAACTGCTGCCGCGCAGGTGTTAGTGTGCATCTACATTACAGTAAAATAATGAGATGCTGTGTTGCAGCTGTGTGATAGTTCAACTTTACTGCCACTAGATGGAGCTCTTCATGCATAAATCTTCCTCAGCTTGAGGACTGACGCTTCAGGGTTTATTGTCTATTACAGGGTTGTACACAGCTTTATTAGTCTTTTATATGTGAACAGTATAATATATTAAACAATACTGTATCAATGTACAACTTATATACAAGCAATATCATTTTGTTTTTTCCTTTATCTTCTTCACTTTTGTGTTCACGCTCGCACACGGGAAACATACCGAGACAGAGTAAAGAAACATACGCATTCTTTCTGGTGCGCACCCGACATGCACTCACACTCTCAAGTTCAAGTTTATTTGTCACATGTAAACATACAGGGTATAATCATAGTGGAACATACGACCGTTAGCTCCTTTAAAGCTCGGGTAGGCAATGTATTTTAGAAGCACATTTTGTTATATTTGTTAAAATTTCCTTCACATCTAGACAGCAATCAATAAATCAAATGCTCTGAAAAAAAAAGAAAAAAATCCGAAGTTCTCGGCCGGCTTGCGAATCCCGATGAGCTGCACGATGGCGAAGAACTGCCGGTGTCCGCCGCACCTCTTCTCCCGGCAGGTTGATGTAGTCATATGTTATCGTTGTCAATCATCACACACACACACACACACACACACACACACACACACACACACACACACACACACACTCCCTATTCTTCTTTGGTTAAGTAGCCTTCATTTAGTTGGATTACATATTGTGTGTTTTACTTTTGTTATCTTTTAAGTAAATGCGTTTGGATACACATGCTGGTCTTTTTAATGTTGCATAAGAGTGAATACTGCCAACCTCTACGATCCAGAACTCCAAAACCCTTCAACCTTTACTAGATACTGATATGGTAATTTTGGTTGTAGTTATTAATTTGATTTATAACAACTGGCTATCAATTT
>NTHP01000473.1:536875-581002 GCA_003416845.1 Oplegnathus fasciatus
CAAAGTGCATGTTAGACCAGAATATGATCTCGTTTGTTTGTTCGCTGTTTGTAGAGCTGTGGTTTGGGGGGTGTCACAAGATGCAGGAAGTCACAAGATGATTTTAAAACTGTTCAAAGTCTACTTTTGAAACCGGAATGATTACATTTCTAACTTTTTGATAAAAAGTGCTTTTTGCAGCATGTAGTCTCAGAGTAATCAAAGAAATGGGCGGTTTAAAGAACATTAAAAAAATCATTTTGCCTTCAAAGTTGTTGAATGATTTTTTTCATCAGTTATGACCTATATGTACCTTCTCTCTCTCTCTCACCAACAAACCACTTCCCGAAAGTGAGGGGAGTAACAACATGTAACTGAGGAACAAATAAGCCAAATCAAACAGCAGGATCCAGTAAATGAGTGCATAAATAGCAAAGAAGTGAGATCAGAAATTAAGATTTAACCTGTATACAAGAATAACTGTGTGATCAGATTGCAGCCAGCTGTAGGACTCCATATAACAGGTTATAACTAGTTTAAAAAGACAGATTATTATATTTAATGTGGTGTTGGCTGTTATAGATGCAACAGATATTTACATAAGGGCTTAATTCAATTAAAAAATGACTTAATGTAATATTATGCAAACCACAGTAAAGATTTATGAAATGTGAAGATGATAGAGAAGTGAGAAACAGAGAGAAAGAGAAAGAGGAAGAGAACTGTGCTGTCACTAAAATTAATCATTTTCAAGGAAGTCTGGTTTGATTCTTTTGGAGTTTTCTGATATTTAATCAACACTGTTTGTCTTACCTTTCCTCCTCTCTGGAGTTCAACTTGTGGGGCGTTTATTCAAAGGCTGGTCTCCTCTCCTTTCGAAGTGGGAACACAGTCAGACGTGCAGGTTGTGAACAGGCAAGGCAGGTAACTGCTTGGGGCCTCACTCCGTTAGGGGGCCCCCAAGGGCTGACAAACTGCTCCACAGCAATGTCTCAAAATGTGGCAACCGCAGTGACTGCAACCCCCTCCCCTTAAACAACTAATGGATGATTTGCAGTGACATCTCAGTCAACTTTACTGCCACTAGATGGAGCTCTTCGTGCACAAACCAGCCTCAGCTAGAGGACTGACGCTTCAGGGTTTATTGTCTAATATAGGGTTGTACACAGTCTTTTATATGTGAACAGTATAATATATTAAACAATACCGTATCAATGTATAAACTACATACAAGCAATATCATTTTGTCACTGTTTTTTCCTTTCTCTTCTTCATTTTACAAAATTTGAACTCTGTGATCCACTTTGCTTGCAACTCGTTCTGTAGACTTATTTTATTTTTGACAAAAGTCAAACTAAATAAATCACTCATTCTACATATTCCCATACTCCTGCCATGGTTGTGCAGTTCTTTAGATTATTATTTGACAGTAACAATAGAAAATATTAAGAAATATTTAATCTGCATCTTGATTAAAAAGTGATCAAAAATGATATGTGCAAGATCTCTTTTTTCTTTTAACTGCAGTGGTCTACACCTATCTCACAATATTAAGAAATCCTTTAAAAACATTCCTCAAAATTAAACTTTTGTTGCTTGGCACCTGATCAAACTTTCCACTCGTCAAATTTCAATTTCAAATTTCAAAATCAAAGTCAAATTTTCACTTTGGTACAGGATTTTCAGTCTTCTGAAAACATGTGAAGCAGCCAGTTGGAGCTGTTTAAGAAACAGTGTCAGTGTAAACACAACTGCAACAGCAGAAATAATATATGTTTATTTTTGGCACAGAAATAACATGTAGCTTCATGTTTCTGCTGCATACTAACACACACATGCTAAAACTACTTCGACCCAACTAGTGCAGTTACGTGAGTACTTCTCCTCCTCTTACTGTCAACATACTACTATATAATGAAAAACAAGGATAGGACCACAAATAGCTGAGAGATCAAAAAATCCTCACTGAGGGCGGCTGTGTGATCATCAGGATTTATTATATGAATTTTTGTGAACACACAGGAGCTGAACTAATCCTCACCTAAGCCTTCTCACTCATCCTCCAGTAAAGGCCAAGATGACAGTAGGTGACATTGTGATATGCAGCCACAAGTGTTAACCCTGCATGGTATTACTAAACATGAAAGCTTGAAATTTAAAGCAACTTTGTTTTATATTACCACTAAATTGTATCTCTACATGTAATATGAAAGAGTTGTGACAAACCTGCAGAGAATTATCACCAACTCTGCAGCTCTCTGGAGCTTTTTAGCTTCTTTTAACTCCCAGTTTACACGTTGTGCAAACTAGTTCTTTTCAAGCATTACCTGGCTCTGGAGGGAGCTTTCCAAATTTTGAAAAAAATTTGTTGCATTGTGGGAATTGTAGGACCCAGCCTTTTTTGCGCTTGCCCCATACAAGGGACTAAAAGTCAGGATATCTTGATGTTTTCTGTTTTGACTATGACCATTCTTTTTTAATCTGTATCTTGTGAGGCCCCCAACTTTATGGAAGTCCAACACTAAATCAGTGGAGCACCCCACTAAAGGGTCATAATCAATATTTTTATAATAACAATACAACAAATGACAATGTGAAAGGGGTTGTTTGCAGTAATGAGCCTACAGAGAATTATCACCTGAATCTGCAGCTTATGTCGGCGTTACAGAGCTTTATAGTGAGTTTCAGCTCATTTTTAATCTCCAACCCACAACTTTACTGTTTTGGTTTACTCTCACCGCTCTTATAGAGTGTTTTTCAGCTGGAGCAGGCAGCTGTTCTCAGAGAAAAATGTCTAAAAACCAACGATACGCTACCTGCTCAGCACCAAACAGCAGAGAGACACAGCTGGTGAATATTTCGCAGCTAAAGAGACAGATATATCCCTCAGGGGTTGGTGGAGACCAAAAACAGAGCCAAAAGAGAGAGAATATTGGACTTAGATTCATCAAGTGGACACAAACATGACTCCAAATTAATAATTATGTTGCTTCATAACTGCTGGATGTGCAAATAAGCAACTGTTTGCTAACAAGTTCACCATATCAACACCTGCCCCAAAGTGTCTAAAAAAAATCAGTTTTGCAGGTTTGAGTGAAATTCCACTCTAAGATTTGCATATATATAACAACAATAACAATTACAGGAAGCAGTCGTTGGCAATGAAATTCATAAATCCCATGCCCCTCCAACAATGCTCACAAAATGTAATATAAAGTAAAAGGAGAACTTAGGACATGAGATATAGAATAGTGCAAATGTTCAAAATACGAAAATAGAATATAGTATATAAAATAAAACATAGCTCACTAGAATAAAATATCAAAACATAAAATACAATAGAAATAGAAATATATACAATATATATATATAAATATAAATACAATACTGTTGAGGCAGGTGTAGGAGTAGGACACAGGGACATTTTCATTTTCTACATTTCGCATATACTTCAAACATGTTCATATTTCACATAATCTAATATTTTAAGGAGGAAACTGAGTAGGACTCCACAAAGTCTCGGGTCCTCTGTGTGTGTGTGGGTGTGTATGTGTGTGTGTGTGGGTGATTTGTCCCGCCTCCTCGCGGACCCATGCGCGTGACGCTAGGTGACGTCTCCTGTAGTAGCTCGTGTCTCCGGCAGCAGGTTCCCCTCTTCATTCAGTCCGCTCCCAGACGGAGGTAACGGATCTTATCATGGACCGGGCCGTCCCTCCGGGCGTTTTTCCCGTCAGAAACGGACTAAACGGACGTGAAAATGTCTCCGCTTCTCTTTCTCCTGCTCGACATTCATCTCAGTTTGGATTTTATCTTCAGGAAAACTGATTTGGAAGTTTGAACCAACCGGCGCTCTTTTGGTTTTCTTCTAACTTGTGTGGGAATGTGACGTTAGTTCGTCTCATTTACCATTTTACCATTTTAAATAACTTCACAGCTTTTATCTAATGGATACAGACACACTGTTGGAGTATTTACACACCTTTTTGTGATTTTTTTGTGGATTTGGAAGTGGACTACTCTCCCTGGAAAACCCGACAAGTTTCCATCACCTCAGCTAGCTAGCTGCGAATAATGCTATTTTCTGGTCTTCTCAACTGTTGTAGTAGTTTTGTTTTGTTTACGTGAATTTAAACTAATTATGATTTCGGAGGAAAGAAGCAGCCACGTAAATAAACAAGCCCTGAACTTCCCTGTGGGTTTATTGATCCGCTCCCCAAAGAAGCGCCTCGCCAAACTGGGGAGGAAACCCAGCAATGGATCTGTCCAGTAAGTCCTTATATAACATACACCCATATTCAGCATGTATAAGCACTATATTAACATCAACAAATGGCTTTTAACACACTGTAATGTTGTTGTAATCATATATTATTAGTATATTATTATTTATATTATTTATATAATTATAAAAATTGTTACTCCTGTAAGGACGCTGGTGTATAAACAGATAATGAATGACATTATAGCAGTGGTGGAAAGTAACTCAGTACATTTACTCAAGTACTGTACTTCAGTACAATATTGAGGTACTATTTTCTGCTACTTTATATTACTTTGTTCTACTCCTACTACATTTCAGAGGCAAATATTGTACTTTTTATTCCACTACATGTATTTAATAACTTTACTTACTTTGCAGATTCAGATTAACAATACAAATATAATCAATTTATCACAAGCTAGTATATAAAGTAATTAAAATTAGCTCCACCTTTACCAGCTGCAACATTAAAGTGATGTATCAATATAATGTAAACCAATATAATGCAGTAATATGGGCCATTCTGCCTAATGAACACTTTTCCTTATATAGTATATTTTGATGCTAGTATTTTTTACTTAAGTAAAAATTTTAATGTATTTCTACACTGTATTGCTACTTTTACTTAAGTAAAATATCTGAATACTTCTATAACTGCAATATAGTGAAACACAGTACACTACCATCCACTTATGTGTGACTTACAGGAGAGTTATAGGCTGGTTGTTGTAAATACATTAATAAATGCTTATATCTCCTTACAACTTCATTATAGTGTGTTAAAACCACATTTTTTAAGTGCTTATACATGCTAAATACGAGAAACGTAAGATAAAGTTTGTAAATAACATTATCTGTGACATTTTTTGACCACCTTTAATGTAACTTGGTAACTTACAGTAAGATTGAAAGCAGATGTCATGATATGCACCATAAATGCATGCAATAGAAAAAATATATAAGAGGTTAAATATTTGGAGAAAGGTGTGACTACATTCATATTATGTATGAGAAGTTTTTTTTTTTCTTTCTTTACTGATTTTATATCAATAACTATTTCATTACAGTTCTCCCAGCTTCCGCTTCCTCTTTGCCTCATGCTCGGCATATGTAGTGGAGATAAACCCACCCACTGTAAACCCAGTTTACCCACCCAAAAAAAATAATTTTCCACCTTTGACATAAATATTTACTGCCTGAATTAGTATTTACAGTAGTGTAAAATAAATGTGAGATATATTACAGTGTTAAAAGGAAAGATTGTTACGTATAAATGAAAAAAGTACGAGAAATAAGTAACTGATATCTGTCAGGTGTTTGTGATACCTTATGATGATCAGATTGGAGGTCATATTTTTAATTACCCATACATCACTGTGTGGCCTATTTCAGAAAGAGTTTGACCTGTCTGGACACTTATTGGTACAAATGCAGGTTGGCTGATTACTCCATCCTGTGTATTTAAAGCTTGACGCTTACAGTTATCTCACTGTCTTCTCTCTCTCAGGTCCAACCACTCGGACAGCACCGTCCGCTCCACGGAGAGCGTGGGTGTCCGGCAGCCGGCCAAGAGCAAAATCCGCCGGCACAACAACAGGCTTTCAACTGTTTTCAACTACAGCCCCAACCTGCGGGACAACGGACGCCGCGGCCAGGCGCCGGGCAGCGGCGGTGACCTCCAGGCTGCAGACGACCCGGCAGAGCTCTCCAGCCAAATGTCCGTCCCTGGCATCCTGAAGATCTTTGGCAGCGACATCTGTCAGGGGACCAACTATAAGAGCGTACTGGCCACCACACAGTCCAGTGCAAAGGAACTGGTGAAGGAGGCCTTGGAGAGGTGGGGTTGAAACATGTTAACTACATCTATCAAACCAGACCAGATATGTACAGGATCAATCAGCAAACACTAGCTGTGAAACATGTGATGCACCTCACCACCTCTAACATCTCCTCAACTTTTAAAATTTAAGTTTTAGGTATGAAATGAAGCATTCCTCTATAACTGCACGACCGATTTCTTACCTCAGATGTATTCAGAACCAGATTTTTGAGAGGATTGGCTCGTTTTTTGTTTCTTGTGTCATCGGTGTACTTTTTAAACAAGTGGTGGTGTAGTGTTATTAGGGGAATCGTTAGCCATTTATCAAGAGAAAATGTCCCGAAAATGTGTTGTTCCCAGCTTTTCAAATGTGAGGATTTGCTGCTTTTCCCTATTTCATATGATTGTAAAGTGAATATATCTTGGTTTTGGACTGTTGGTTGGAATGAGAATGATATTAGATAGATGGGAATGACATTAGTTTTGCAGGTATTTCGTCATAAACCAAAGTATTGGACAAATTGAAACTTTAACCTGAGGATGGTGCTAAATGAAAAGTTAGCAAATCACCAAAGTTATTACAATTTATCCTCTTGGGAACACGAATGTCTGCACCCAATTTCATGCCAATCAGTTTAATAGTTGTTGAGATATTTCAGTCTGGAACGAAGTGGTGGACAGGCTGACATTGCCTTCCCTAGAGCCACGTCTCTAGCGTGGCTAAAACAAGTAAAGTGTGACCTCCAGTTTGTTGTATCAGTAGTTATTCTGGCCTAAAAACAGTTCCAGAGGGTTTAACACCCACTGTGGTCCTCTTGTCTAAATGTCTACCTCTGTTGTTCAGGTACTGCCTGGAAAAAGAAGACGCCAACGACTACGTGCTCTGTGATGTGATCGGCCAAACAGGCGCAGATAACCAGTGGAAGAGGGAGTGTTTCCGGGTGGTGGGAGACAACGAGAAGCCCCTCATGCTGCAGTCGCTGTGGAAACCAAAGGAAGGCTTTTCCAGGCGTTTTGAGATCCAGCTGAGAGCGAGCGTTGAAGAGCAAAGTTTAAAGGACAGAGACACGGTCACAGCAGGTAAACACATACACCTTCATTGGTTTAGACCAAAGATTGAGCCTACTCTCCGTAAAACACACAACTAACCATCTTCAGTGACGTAGATACAATTTAGTGACCGTAACATCCTTACGCCTGGGTAATCAATCACTCAGTCTCTGTCGTGGTGGCATGGGGAGCCTTTATCCTGGTCTCTTATTGCAGCCTAACAGCCTTCATTGTCCAGCTTATCACCAGCTAGAACAGGGGAGATGGCAGGCATGTGAGAGAGGTCAGGAGGAAACAAAAGCTGCAGTGAGGGATAGAGGAGGTCAGTGCGGCCCCGCTCTTATCTTTGTTTTATTGGAAGGGCCCATTAGGGCCCCGTGAAACATGGAGGCACCAGGCAGCTCTTCCCACTGGAGCTGCCAGAATGTGGCCACTCACTGCTGTTATTCTTTCTATCAGAGCTCACTTCCTGCACACTGGGGACTCTGCAGCCCTGTTGACTTTGGCACCAGTTTGTTGTGGTTCTCTCTGCGTTAGACCAGTATACTGCTTGGCCGATTCTGGCTTTTTAATCAGTATTATTCTTGGTAGCACTGAAGTGTTGGAGATTCTCCTGATCGCAGCTTCATAAAAACAATGATAAAACAGTAAAATTTGATTTCTGTTGCATATTTTGGTTTACATACATGTTTAAACTTATAGCAGTCAGTCAGTTTCTGTGATTTACCTGCTAACAACACCCAGTATAGGCACAGCAGATAGGCAGATGACTGTTTTAAATTGTTAGTGTTTTATGTTCCTGAAGCACATTGTTTAAAATGTTTAGAATTAAAGACAATTTTAAAGAAATGTAGAAGAAGAAGACACTATATAGTGCATAAACACCTAATGTGTCCCTGTGGTTTTAAACATGTGGTACGGCTCAACCAAACCACATAAATTAGTTTCATTAGTCTGTGTTTAGATGTATGAGTTTTAAATGAATAGTTTGACATTATGGGAAATACGTTTATTCGCTTCTTGCTAAGTGTGCGATGAGAAGATGGATACCACTACTGGGGTAAATATGAAACTACAGCCAGTTAGCTTAGCTTAGCATGAGGACTGGAAACAGCTAGCCTGGCTCTGTCTAAAGGTAACAGTATCCACCTAGCAGCAGCTCTAAAGCTCACTAATTAATACGTTATCTTGTTTAATCTGTACAAAAACAGAAGTGTTAAAACAACATTACATGTGTTACATGTGCCAGACTATTTCTTGTCTCTGAGCAACTTTACAACCAACCAGTGGAGACAGCAGGAGGTGGCTGTGTCTGGCCAGGAAGTAGTCCGACACGTAACCCCCTTAAAAATGGGGTTTTTACACTTTTGTTTTTGTTCAGATTAAACAAACAAGATATAGCGTGTTAATTAGTGAGCTTTAAAGGAGCTGGTAGGGGGATTTTATCACCTTTGGACAGAGCCAGGCTAGCTGTTTCCCCCTGTTTCCAGTCTTTATGCTAAGTTAAGCTAACTGATATTTCCCAAAATGTAGAACTTTTCCTTTAAGTGAATTTCATTGGTTTTTAGTGTCCCATAATGTTGTTTCAAAGGGTTTCCTGCCATCAGAAGAATTAAATTCTAGGGCAAACACTGACAATTTATATTTTATGTCATAAAGAATTGGTTCAGCACTTAGTCAGGGCTGCAACTCACGATTATTTTCATCATTGATCGATTAGTTGTTTGGTCCATAAAATGTCAGAAAATGGTGAAAAATGTTGATCACTGTTTCCCAAAGCCCAAGGTGATGTCCTCAAATGTCTTGTTTTGTCCACAACCCAAAGATATTCCGTTTACTGTCAAAGAGGACCAAAGAAAGCAGAAAATATTCACATTTGAGAAGCCAAAATCAGAGAATTTGAACACTTTTTCTTAAAAATGACTCAAAACGATTAAGCGATTAACAAAATAGTTGGCGATTAATTTAATAGTTGACAACTAATCGATTAATCGACTAATCGTTGCAGCTCTACACTTGGTGACCGCAGCCTGACATATCAATGGTCAATATCAGGCGAACCTTGGTTCTCTCGTGTGTGAACCACCCTCCTCTCCTCTCACTGACCGGGGGGGAAACTGCCCTTTACCTCTACAGTGTGAGCTTTTTAGGCACTGAGCCCAGTCTGTCACACTGGTGCTGAACAATGTGGAAAACACCCATTTCCACAGCTGATAAGAGCGGCAGCGCTGCGGGTGTGAAGCCAGGCTCTGTGGACATTCCACGCTGCTTAACGGCTCCAAGCGAGCTGAATGCTGTTTGTGTTACGTCAGGCCGACAGAGCGGCTGCTGGTATCAGATAGAGGTGGTCACATCTCGCTTTCCCCTCTCGTTTCCTCTCTTTCCTCCCGTTATGTTTAATTTGAATTGATGCCAATGCAGGGAACCATTATGTTTGATTGACCAGAGTGAATTTTAGGTGAATTTTGGTCATTGTTGATGTTTTGGTTAGGGTTAGGTTTTTGAGTCTCTTTTCTTTCATATTTGGATATGAGGTATTTTTATCTAAATGTGGAGGGCGATGCTGTTTTAGGGTAAATTGATTTATGTTTTTTTATTTGATTTTGTGTCTCTTGACATGTGAAAGATGAGATTCAACCTATTAACCATAAAGCGAAAATTAAGTAATAATGCAGGAATCCACAGAAATCTTTTTATTATATATTTTGTCTACATCTATGACTATAAGTGGTCTTTCCTGTGTGTTTATTGCTCTTTCCAGACATCAGTTGCTCATTGTATTATCATGAATATTCGACAGTTTGTTTTTCATGTTGTACGTATGTAGATTTGTTGCAGACACGACTCAGTTAGTGTGTCAGTTCCTTTCACACACTGTCTTCTTGTCAATCCAGGCATCAACGCTCAGGCTCGTAAGCTGCAGAAGAGCCGCTCCAGAGTGACCTCGCTGTTTGTGGATGGCAGCGGGGAGGACGTGGACGGACTCGGGATCTGGAGGAGTCTGAGTGAGATGGATCTGTCTGCGATGGGGAAGGAGGCCACCCGGGCCCGGCAGAGCGCCCTCAGAGAGGATCCCGAGGCCGAGGCCGACAAGGATGTCCTGCGACTCGGCATGGAGAAGGAGGAGACGGAGAGCAGTGACGACAACACCACCCAGTACTCCATTCACCCGCCCTTTGACTTCCCGTACTTCCTCCTGCTGCAGGGCTACAGCCACAGACAGGTGAGAGAGACAGGAAGGGAAGTGCTAATGTGATAATGGGCTTAAAGTAGATAATGCAGCATTTTAAACATTGATGTATAATTGTCAAATTTATTGACAAACCTCAGTATAATTACTTTTAACAAAATGTATTTCAGTTTTACCAAATCCAAAGTGAAATCTTCAGATGTTTTGATTTGTTTGACCAACAGAACAAAACAATAAAAATATTCAATTTACTTTAATAGAAAACCAAGAAAACCAACAAAAGCAGCTCAGTGTAGACGTAGTCTTATTTGTTGAGTTGTTTTGTTTAAGTCTTGACAAAAAAAAATGTAGTCAAATAATTTTTTTAGTCTTTAATAGAAACTAATGTATAAGTAGATAATTCCTATGGGAAATTTTCATTACAATAATATTAACAAATAGACTACTGGTCTCTTAACAGCACTAGATTTTAGTAATTAATGTATCCTTCTGCATTAATCATCTATCAGCAGAAGAGCAATAATTCTAGAGAACTGTATTGACAGATTTTACAAGAAAGTCAACTAATGAATGAGTTAAAGAAGTGCTGTCACTGTCTATTAAGAATGAATTAAACTAGTAATGTAATAATAAAGTTTGACTGCATGATACACACAGCACGTTTAAATGAATTTAAACCAAAGATTGAATTGTTGTCATGTAGTGGAAAGTTTGTCGTGACTCCTCATTCAAACAGCCGTTGTAATAAGGTCATTGAGGACCTCACAAGGTCCTTGAGAGTCTCCTGGCACCGTGTTGGCAGGCGGAGGTAAACATAAGCTTATAAGAGACAACAGGGTGTAAACAAGTACATGAGAGTGTTGGATTGAATGCCTTACGTTAAGAACCTAAAGGAGAAAATCCCAGAGTCAGAGAGTAGGGCTTTGGTTATAACAGGCCAGAGAGGAAGGAAACACTCAGGGCTTCACTGTGGATTTCTCAGAATGGACTGAGGCCGGATTGTGAAGTGGACTACAGAAGTCCTGTATGTCCTGTAAAGGCTCAGAGTGAAACACAAAACGAGCTGTCTGTCATCATGTCCCAATGAAAGGATGAGGAACAGAGAGTTCACACACAGTCAAAAGGAAACCTGCTCAGGACGTTTAAAACAAGGAGATAACCCTGATTAAAGACACACTGTGGAGGAGGGTAAACTGCAGGGAAGCTATTCTTAGAGTATATAAACAAACTCAGTGGGAGGCGGACACTTTAACTGGTGTGCTGTAATCTACACACCAGTTTTTACTTGGTCTGGGTTTTAAACTATTCTCCTCTGAAAACAGGTTCAAAAATACCACCTCCAACGCATGTCCCAGTTGATGTGTGATGCAGTTTGAATCACTAGTTTCCACCACTCATTTTTCACAGAAAAGCAGAGTCAGGCTGTGGCTTTAGCCCGGCCCATTCCCAGGAACAGGAAGCTCTTTCTCACATTGTTGTTTATTCCCGCTGGTGGAGATTGCTGACTGTGCAGGATGCTGGTAGCACCACAGCAGGCTAAGAGCTGCAGCAGGCCTAATCTTACTCTGCAACAATAGGTCAACCCAAAGCCGAAGCAAAGGAACGAGGCGGGTCTGTGGTATATCACTGGTCATATAACAGGAACTGTTAGTGTTAATGTAGCCATTTAGACCTTGTGATTGAAACTGCTGGAACAAAACTAAATTAAGTCTGCAACTAAGGGTTATGTTCACTAGCAATTAATCTGCCAAATGTTTTCTTGATTAATGGTTTTGTCTATAAAATGTTGTAAAATACTGAAAAATACCTGTTAAAATTTCCCACAGCCCAAAACCCAAAAATACTCATTCCACTGCCAAACATGACAAAGAAAAGCATCAAAACCTCAGATTTGAGGAGCTGGAACCAGCAAATGTCTGGAGCATTTTTGTATAAAAAATTACAAAATCAATCAATCGATTATCAGAATAGTTGCCTTTTAATTTTTGAATTTTTGAAACAAAGAGTCCTTTGATCGTCTTTTAATAGTCTTATTTTACAGTCTATTTTTAATTAAAAAAATCGTATTTCAATAACTAATATAAGATAAAACAGATTTCTTGGAGTGTAACAGTAAAAGCAATAACGAGCATTAGACACACTGACTGAATGTACACGTAGTGTCCACTTTATTAGGTACACCTGTACTGCACAGTCCTGTGCATGTTTATAATGTTCAGTGTTTGGTGACATTGTTAAAATGTGGAAATTCAATTATATTTTAGTTTATTACTGAGGTCATAGTTAAAGGTGGTGTTGTACTGGACTACATGATATTGAGAGGTGTTTCTAATGTTTTATCCTCCCTATTTACTTACACGAAGGGGCAGATATTAGAATATAATGTAGTCCACCACAATGCTATGACCTCAATGAAATAAAACATATCACTGAATTAACACCTCTGACAGTGTCAGAAAAACATTCATCATAAAAGTAGAATTTATGGCAGAGCTTTTGTATTTGATTGCATCAGATTATGCAGGTGTACCTGATAAAGTGGACACTAAGTGTATAAACAGGACTTTTGCATTAGTAGCAATTAATATCTGTTTGCAGAGTATGAAACTTTTCAAACCTCCTTGTGTACGTAGGAGATAACACATGATGTAGAAGCACTTCCTTCACATTAAAGCTGCCGTTACGATGCTCGTCACATGCCTCTCAGACTGCTTGGCTCTTACCAGCACAGATGATACCGTATCATCGCTTGACTAATAGTCTTAATGTGGTGACCCCGAGGTCACGGACGTCACCGACGTCTCACTCGTAAGCCCTTTCCATTCCTGTCTCACCTCACGCTGCCGGTGCAGGTTGTTCTTCTATGAGCTGATCCTGCTGCGGTTCACACGCACACTGCTGGTTCATTTCCAAAATGTTACACAAGAAAATCAGTCCCATCCTACACGTTGACTTTCAACTGGACGCAGGTTTACATCAAGACTATGGGATGAAACGAGAGCTGTAGCGATTAGTCGATCAGCCGATCGGCAGAAGACTAATCAGCAGCTATTTTGATAATCGATTAATGGTTTAAGTCATTTTTCAGTGGCAAACATTTGATGGTTCCTGCTTCTCCAATGTGAGAAATGAGAATTGGTTATTTTTTTGTCTTATAGTAAAGTAAATATCTTTGGCTTTTGGACTGTTGTTGGACAAAACAAGCAAATTGAAGACACTACTTGTTCATTTCTTAATATTTTCTGACAATTTATTGACCAAATGATTTATTGTTTAAGTTATTTTTCAAGTGCCAAAAATTACCTGCAGTAGTTCCAGCTTCTCAGTTGTTAGGATTTCTTAAGAACTTAATATCTTTGAGTTTTGGAGTGTTGATCAGATAAAACAAGACATTTGAAGATGGAAAATAGGAAATTGTGACATTTTTCACCAATTTCTGACATTTTATAGACCCGACTTTTAATGGATTAATCGAGAAAATGTCAGATTAATTGATAACAAACATCATTGTTAGCTGCAGCCCTAAATTAAACAAAACACTTCTTTTGCAGGATTTTGTCATCTACCTGATGAGCGGGACCACCACCATCTTTGGCTGCTGCAGGGAGCACTGTAACGGAGAGGATGAGGAGAGGTTAAAGGTCGACATCCTTCTCTTTGCTCCTGATGTGTTGCCTCAACACTGCTGTGTCAGACGCCTGGATTCTAACGTCCCAACCTCCACGGGGGAGCACAGAAAGTCATTGACAATGCTGAAGCCCCTCCACGGTGCTCCTGTGACCAGAAATGGTTTCCTCCTTAAAGAGGAGGTGGAACTGAACCCAGGGGACTTGGTGGGCTTGGGGAAACACTACCTGTTCATGTTTAAGGATCCTACCAGCACTTCAGGATCCCTCCAGACCCCTCCTTGGATGACCAGACTCTGCCCGAACTCTGACACTAAGACATCCTCTTGTTTATCATGTGGCTCCTTTATCGCCATGAAAAGGTTCCAGAGGAAGCCTTTACCACCTCGTTGGAGGGACCTGGAAGGCACAGAGGCTTTGGTAAGCTATGAGCTGGAGCAGGAGGAGAGGGTCCTGCAGGAGATTTTGGATATGTTGGACCCCAGCGGAAATGAACCAAAGCTGACACCTGCTTTCCTGCTGAGCCTCTGCATCCAGTACTCAGCCTCCACCTTCCAGCTGACACACTTCAGACAGCTGCTGCTCCGGATAGCCAGCCAGATCCAGCTTGTTATGTGGGTAAGGATGAAACTTTTGTGCCAGAGAATCTCAAATAAACAAAGTGTTGATACGTGTGTTTTCAGCACTATATTCCCCTGAGTGTTACGAAGAATGTAAGGTAATCAAATGTGCCATCAGGATTGGATGTAACGTACAGCAGATAGTTGATGTTTGCTGGTAACACATGCATGAAATGGATATTTTCTTTATGTGTTCTCCCTCTCAGGAGAAGACAAAGGAACTTGCAGCAATCCAGCCAGAAACGTGAGTAGACAAACCACAAGTGTTTTCAGATTGTCCCAGAATACACAACAATGAGCTGCCACAGAGAGAAGAGCAGCAGCTGCTGCTTACCATGATATACGACTCCTGACACCTCAAGTTTTACTGTCTGAATAAAAGAGGAGTTAAAGTCTGATTTTACAACTATGTGCTCCTGCAGAAAACAATGAGGTTTTTTTTTAATGCAGGTTGTGCAAAGAGAGAATTTCCCACAGTCTCTCCCCTAAGAAAGAAGAAGCAGCTGAGAGTTTTCTCATGAGCACAGTGTCTACTTTAGATTACACTTTGTCTGAGGTGAGCAAAGTTATGTGAATCAGAGTCTGTTGTGCAGGCGTCAATAGAAGTGAATCGGAGACGGAGCAAATATTGAGTGTAAGGATGCAAATAATAATTATTTTAACTGTAAAATAACCTTTCAATTATTTGTTTTATTAATTAATTTGTAATGAAAATAGTGAAAAATTCTCTTTAAAACTTTGTTTTATCCAAAAAACACTGAAGTTTACAATCATATAGAACAGGGAAAAGAAGCAAATCCCCACATTTAGAAGCTAGAATCAGAGAATGGTTGAAATTTCCGCTTCATAAATGCCTTAAACAATTAATTGATCATCAGATTTTTTATTTACTTTCAGTCGATTAACTAATTGATTCAACAACTAATCATTTCAGCACTTGTAGCAAAAACAGGGAAGTTGTCCTTTTTCACAGCAGACATTTTGACTTGTTATAGCAGGAAAAGCAATAACAGGAATGGAAAGTTGCTGTAACTCTGCTCATAAAATTTGCTGATTTGCACAAATATTAGAGGAAGTTAAGTCAAAATAAGTTCAACAAGGACAAACAGAGTCCACTTTTGTGAGAATTTTTGATGAAACTTAAAATAGAAAAACATTACCGAGTAATTCTGAAGTCTATTTTTTACAACAAAAAACATGTTGGTAAAACATTGTATTTAAATATGCACAGAAACTATTTTCATTATATTTGTAGACAGCTAACTGTCATGCCAGGACACTAGAACTTGTACAATTCATTAATGAATATTATTGTAATTTAGGTTATTTTTAATCTGCCAAATGTCTCATCATTACTTCAACTTCAGTTTATTTAAAGTGCACCTCACCCAAAGAGTCAATTTACAGGTTAAAATATAAAACACAACTATGAGGCTTCACATGTAAAAATACAAATACAGGTAAGAATGTTTATATAAAAGGTGAGGTAACTAGTTATCAGAGTAGAAATCAGTTGAATGTTTATCCAGCCAGTGAAATTAGGAGGGGCCATAGCTCAGAGAAAAAGATGGGTTTTAAGCCCAGATTTGAAAATCTCCACAAAGCCTGCCTCCCAGGAGTTTATTGCAAAGATGAGGAGCTTGATTGGCACAGGCTTAAATAACCAGCATCAAAAGAACATAAAGGGTGTGATGGAGTAATAAGACTGGAGACGTAGGAAAGAACCAATCCATTTAAAGCCTTATAAGTCAGATGGAGGACTTTGAAATCAGCCCTCGTTTTCAACCAAATGAAGACCTCTCGTTGCTGTCATGGTCAGCCAGAGTGCACTCCAGTAGTTGCTTCTGGATGTTATAAAAGCCAGGAGAAAGATTTCGTCGTCTGAATTGAATAAAATAGTGCCATGTCTGTGAAGTGTAAAAAAGATGATCAAGTCACTGCTTTTACAAAGATATGCCATCTTCTTTACATTTTACACTCAAGCTATGACTGTTTTAGACTTGGTTCAGCACTAATCTCTGTGTTTTTACATCAGGAGCTCCGGTGACGGGCAGCCCGAGCATCTGCGGCTGCTCAGCATGGAGGAGCTGATCCCAGGTCTGCAGCCTCTGGTGCTGTGGATGGCCAACTCCATTGAACTGCTGCACTTTATCCAGCATGAAGTCCCTCAGCTGCTGCCCTGGAGGCAGGACCAGGAGGACGAAGGTGGACAGAAACACAGTGTAGACTTTATTACCTCTGTCATGCTCACAGATGTTAGACCTGCAGTGTGCTGTAGTGTGTTTAAAATGTGTTTGTGTGTGTTGTCAGGTCTGTTGGACTCTGAGATCTCCTCCACTCGGACAGCCTGCGAGGAAGCCATGACAGTCCTGGAGGAAGTCATCATGTTCACCTTCCAGCAGTCTGTCTACTATCTAACAAAGGTTGGTTGCCACACATTCATATACTATGTTCTTTATAAAGCATAAACTACAGTACTCACACACTCGTATAGTGACATCAACATGTTTCACATCCTTTTGACCTGTAAAATCTGAGCGTCGGTCACATGTGAAGCAGGAAATTGGACTGTGTAAACACCATATTCTGTTTTCATTGAGCATATTCCAGACAGAAAGCACAATAACAGAATGGAAACACCAACTCTTTCTGGCACTCTCAGTCAGGAAAGGTCTGTGAGATAGTGAGCGGGGTGTCTTTTCCACCGACTGGAATATAAACAAAAGACAATCTTGTCTCCCTAGGTTTCACTGGTTTGTTGAATAACAAAACCAGAATTTGGTGAGAACCACTATGTGAACATCTGAAGGCATTTTTTAGTCTCGCAGTTGCATTAATGAATTGTTCAAAGTCAAGACAACTTACATTTATTTATAGAGCACATTAAAAAACAAGTGCTTTACAGGGAAGTTTACAATACAATTAAATTATTAAAACAAAAATAAATAGGTAAATAATTGCAAAAGACAAAATGAGACAATTTTATTGTTATATAAATAATAAAAAATATAAAGGTGGGTCTTTTGTTGGGATTTAAAGGTAGCGATAGGCGGGGAAGATCTGACAGTGACGGCAAGCTGTTCCACCATCTGGGAGCAGAAATAGAAAAAGCTTGATCACCTTTGGATTTTGACTGGAAACAAGAAATAATGAGGATGCATTTTAGAGATGTAGGCTTGTGCCAATCCATGCAGAGCTTTAAAAACAAATATAAGAATCTTAAAATCGATTCTATAGTTCACTAGTAACCAGTGAAGGGAGGCCAGTACCAGGGAGATGTGGTCTCTCTTCTTGGGACCAGTGAGGAGTTTCGCTGCTGCATTTTGAACTACAGCAGCTGCAGGGGAGTCAGGGAAGACTGGCTAACTCCCACATAAAGAGAGATGCAGTAGTCTAGATGTGAAGTAATAAAAGCAAGTCTTCCGATCTCCAAAAAGGTTTTATTTTCACTACTACCTAATGTGGAAAAAGCTACTAACAACAGAAATGGTTTGTTTGTCAAATTTAAATGCAGAGTCAAAAATGACACCTAGATTTCTGCCATTTTAACAGAGATTTGAAGACAGGGACACAAGAGAATTGGCTGTACCTCTAGAGAAATGTTTGAGACCGATAATAAAGACCTCTGTCTACTCTCATCTAGCTGGAGCAAATTGTTGGCCATCCAGTGTTTTACATCCTCAAGACAACTAAAAGAGACAGAAGATTATGTGTTCCACTTGCCGTCAGCTTAGCAATGATAAGGGATGCTGGATTTTCTAAATACCCCAGTGGAAGCATATATAAGGAGAATAAAATAGGGCCTAATATGGAGCCTTGGGGGACACCGCATGAGACAGTACCAGGATGAAAAATTATAGACTATAACTGAAACTGATCTATGCTGCAGACACAATTTATAAAACTCTAAGGCCTTAAAAACTCAACAGCTCAACGACACAACAGTCAACCCTCCTGTTTTACAGCCTGACAGGACACTCCCAGAGTAGATTTATGTGACTTTCCCATGTTAAAGTTGCTTATTAAAGGCCGTCTGGTTTATGCAGACATCACAGCACAGACACTGTAGAAACACCACCACCCTGCACAGCGACTGTTCGAGGAAGGGAGGGAAGGAAGCAGGAACAGCCTGTGCTGTTGTTTTGAATACTCAGACATATTTCTACTGCTTGTGCTGCACAACAGCCTATACTGAAAAAGAGACATTTTACTGTACAGTTTATGCTCTTCAGGCTAAAAAAAACTTAACTGAGGAGTTTCTTTTATGTGCTTTTTCAGAGCAGTTTTTCAGTTTGCTATCACGTTCATTTCTCACTTTGAGGCTTGTTAATTGTGCAGTTCCAGCTTTGTTTACAGCAATAACATGCATTGCAATGTCTCTCTTAATTAGACAATGTATTATTTATATATATATATGTTTGCTGGTAACTATTTTTCTGGAGGAGAGAAAGGGAGGTTAGCTATGAGCTGCAGGCTGTTTCCTGCTGAGGAAGACAAACTGTCATCAGAGAAACACCCAACAGGGGAAAGGAAGTGAGGAGGGGAAAAGGGTTTTCCTGTTAATTTCCTGTGAAATATGACTGAATGTTCATAACATACAGACTTCATTATTTCACTTCTTCTTTTTCTTCTGTCTAAGTCTATTTAAAATAGAACATGAATAAAATGGCCAAAGGTCATTAATGATGAAGAAATGAAGAAAAAAATGAAGAAAAAGAAGGAAAAAATGTGGTAAAGAATCTGTATTTATATGCTTATTTTTGCTTTACTGCCTTCACAAAATGCTATACAGATGTCACAAAATGCCATACAGATGTCACAAAATGCCATACAGATGTCCAGAAAACGTGTAAGCTTGCAGATGTGTGTTTTAAAAACTATTTACAGTGTTTCTGTCCATAAAAATCCTCTCTCCTGTCTGGCTGCTGTCATGATAACCGATCAGCACCTGCAGATTTGCTGAGCTGCACTGTAAACTATCAGCTGACCTGTTGCCTCAGGCATGCAGGGTTATTGTCATCTTTATGGCCTCTTCCAGTTTGTCTGAGGTCATTATCTTAGTCATGGTGTGTGAGTGAGAGTGTGTATGTATGTGTTTGAGTACATACCAGGTGATGTCATGCATGAGAAACAATGGCAGAACTGTGTCAGAAGAAGGAGTAGTGATAAGAGCCGGATCTGTGTGAGGACTGATAATGAGGTGGTGGTTCAATAAAACAGCTTGCGAGAGGATTCTGCAGTGTTTGCAAAACTGTCTTGTTCCTCTTTTATTCATGTATATTTGAGTGAAACTCTATTACTTTATATACTAAACTATTGTCAAGCACTTAACCCTTTTTAAGACGCGACATTCAGCATTTTTAAAGCTGCATTAACAGATTTTGTGCAGTAGAGAGCTGAAAGTCGACTTTAACACAAACCAAGTGTGGCTAATGTTCTGGCTTTTTATTTTGCTTATTATTACCTTCACACTAAGCAGAAATAGAGCAACACATGCAGTTTTTCAGCCTGTAAAATGACAGGAGAACAGTGTTCTTCATTTCCCTGCAGCTGCCCTTTGTGTTGTGAAACACAAGTTTTCCTGCAAAGTTTCCTGCACGCTCTGTGAATGCCTTCCTCTCTTTGAGTCATTATGTCAGTATGTTCTGTACATAGCAGCTCTTAACAAGACAAGACAAAAACTAACTTTATTGCACTGTACTTTATATAATCAGGAATCACGTGAAGGCAAAGGAAAGTTGTGTCTACATATAACATGTTGTTGTAGTTTATGTGCTTCAGCATCAGCCTTATCACTTTATTCCCATGGTGCATTAGCAGTGGTGATGGTAGAAGTCCAGAGGTTCATATTATCCAGTGCTTTGTACATACAACATTCAGCTGGTCTTTACAGCAGAGGTGTAAAATGTCACCACCCCTCTCCACAGAGTATGTATTCAGCCTTGCCCGGCCTGCTGGATGGGAACCCGTTCTCAGAGGGAGGTCAGCTACGAGTGCCCGACGGGCTCAGCGGCATACTGGAGGTGCTGAAGGAGGCGCTGAAGCTCCTCACAGCCTTCCAGGTCCATCCAGACATCTCATTACAACTCTGTGCCTACCTGTTCTTCTTCATCAATGCATCGCTGTTCAACGCCCTCATGGAGAGAGGTAACACTGAATCCTACTGACTTTGGTGATCCTCTTACTTAATTTATCCAATACTTCGCTTTATGAACAAATTCCTGCAAAACTACTGACATTACCAGCTGAAGTACTTTGTGCTTTGTGCTAATTTGCTAACATGGTATACTAAGGTGGTGGACAGGGTAAACATTATACCTGCTTAACATTAGCCTGTTAGCATTGTCATGTGTGCATGTTAGCATGCTAATGTTAGCATTTATCTCAAAGCTGCTAGCATGTCTGTAGACTCTCAGTCTTGTTAACATCATATCTCTACATTGCTTTAGTGAGAATTTAATGTGCATTAGGGTATTTGCAGTTTGCAGTATATTATGTATTTGCTCTACATTAATTATTAACATGCAGCATATTATTTTCAAACAGGCTTCAGCCTATTTGCTGACATAGATACCTGTAATTTTGGACTTCATTTGCTAATAAAAACTATATTTTTTGTCTACTTTCTTAAACATTTTCATTAAATAACACTTTCATTACAAAAAAGGCATTAATTTATTGTTCCACCCTTCCTCTGAGCAATTTAGATTTACCATTTATAGCAAAGAACATTTAAGCATTTCAATGTAAAGAGGCTAATAGCATTAATACTACTATAAGTGCTATAACAACTTCTTTTATTAAAATGCCTTTACTGTTTCTGAATGTAAAAACGATGTCGGTTGAGCATTGGGTCAGTTGCACATCAATATCATCTTTAATTTAAGACTGATTTGTTCTTCAGGTTCTGTCGCTGGGTTCTACCAGTGGTCCCGAGGTGTTCAGATCCGGGCCAACCTGGACCTGCTCATGGACTGGATCCAGAGCATCGGTCTGGCCGATCTGGCGGCCGAATTCTTCCAGAAGCTTTCTGCTGCTGTTAATCTGCTGGCTACACCCAAAGAAACCCTCCTGCAGGTCAGAGGACATCCGTTTCTCCTTTTCCTGTTTGTCTTACAGTGGGCGGGCGTAGCCTTCGAGAGTCGAGTCATGTCTGCGTCAGCCTGAATGTTTTCGTTGTCTTAAAGGTGTCTGTACAACATTAGTTATGTATGTTTGTGTATTAGGTGCAAAACTCTCCATCTTTGGGAAATATGAACCTCACTTGACCCTTTATACTGCAGTCATGTAACTCCCACTCTTTTCTACAGCTTCTTATTGTTGACAAACATTGTGATAACCATGGCTTACTGCCATAAAAGCTGATAATTGGTTTATGGTTGTAGTAGCCTTGAGAACAGACACACTTAAACTCCCCATGGTGTCATTCACATCGATCAGATATGAGGAAATGTCCTGCAGGAACAGAGTAAGCGTAAATACACAGAAATGATCAACTCATGACATCATGGTGAAGGTGTGGCCATCACTTATCTAACTTAAAATCATACGGACCTGAGTATATCCTGTTAGCCAGAGTATGCGTGTGATATATTATCATCTTAAATCCTATTTATTCTGACGTAAGCTAAGTGGAAACATGTGGCTAAGAGCTCAAATGGCATTTTAATGTTCAAAGACACAGAAGTAAATTAGAGTAAAGGCATTTTAAAGCCTTTCATACTCTCCATTTCAGTGTGTGCTCAGGAATAACATACTGTGTCACTCAAAATACTGTACATTGATAGAACAACTACTTTATATTTGCTTTAACCTGTGTTTAGTCTTTGCTGCGCAGTGGCAGCTTGCCAACTAAACATTTAATCCTTCCTTAAGCACACCGTTCTCTTAGTTACCCATTCAAATCTTGTTTACACTTTGTACCACAGAAAGAAGCTGAGCTCTCACTTGGCTGGTTATGAAACACTGAGGTATTCAGAGTCACAAAGAGAAACCAACACATAACATTACCCAGGTATGACACACGAGGAACACAGGTCATACAAAAGGTCAAACCTACGAAACTACAAACCTTTTCCTGATTCACAGGTTTATTGCACCTGGAAAGATGATGACGTGGAACCTGCTGAATGTTTTCGTGGTGAAGTAGCCATGTGATACTGTTGCTATAAATAGAAAATACAGCTTGTATATATAACCCCATGTCTTTATATCTATCTTATTTACAGTATAATCTTAAAATCTGCCTTCAGATCAAAGCTTGCCTGTAATTATTTGTCCACTTTACAAGACAAAAGCAGTGAGAGCGTTACATCTTGGATTTCACTAGTGTTGGACATAACTTAGTGAGGGATCATTGTAAACTGTGAACCAACGTTAATGAAGGACAGACAGACAGTTTAAATGGATGTGGATGGAGGGGTGGTTTGGTTAGTGAGTGAGTTTATATTTAAGCTTTCTTGTTTAGAAATGTCTTCATGTAGAAAAGTAGTTTTTAACGCCCCCCACAGCCCACATGAGCTCAACCTCTTAATACGAACCACTTAAATGTTGTTATGAATGGATTGTAAAATAAATGTTATTCACACGCTATGTTTCATATAACCAACATATAACAATTTATCCATTACTTTTAACTATTTCAACTGTTTATCCATTAACATGCAACTCTTTAATGTTAATCATAACGTTTAGCTAAATTTTCAACAGTTTTTTCATACTTTTAGCTATTTCAACTGTTTACTCATTTGTGTTAGTTAACTGCTTGTCCACTACTTCCTACTTTACCTTTACTTTATACTTTACTTTTAGCTAACAATTTCAACCATTCATCCATCGCTTTTAGCTAACTGTTCCAACTGTTTATCCATTACATTTAGCTATTTCAACTGTGTCTGAATGAACTGAATGCGATGTGAGTTGTCTTTACGATACCGCCTCATGTAACTACAAAAACCTAAATATGGTGGCAGCTGGCTGGAGGGAGATCGCCAGGAAGCTGGAATTTGTTGGCTATATTGTCATTTCTAGTAAAGAAACATCTAAATATCACAATATAAAACATGTTTTCTGTTTTGAAAGTAAAAACGCAGGAAGATAGCAAGTACTCACCCATCTTTTACTTGAGTGGTTACGTCTCCAGTCTGATCTCGAGCGCACAGCTGATAGGTACGTGGTTTGTTTACATGACGTAACAGAAGTACATATTTATCAGATTCAGTGTAAACAGAGAGCGTCCGATGTTACGTGATGCGGCGCGACAGTCGGACGCTTGCTTGCTGTTAGGACACACGTTATTTTTAGCTAACTATTAACATCTCTGTTCCCTTGCTAATTAGTTTTCACTTACAGTAGTTTCTATTTTTAGGTCATAGGGACACCCTGAGGTATAAGTAACCCTGATTGCGAATCAGTGACTTAGAACATAGCTAGTGTTTTTTTAATTTGTAGTACAGTATAATTTAAGATTTTTGAGCTGACCACAGAACTAATTTAAAGTTGAGATGATTCTGCTCTGTGTCAGTGGGATCCACCTCCTATATCTGGAGGAACTGTGTTAAGTATGACGCTTATGGCTGACACCTGTTTTCACTTTATGACTCGCAGCCGGGGTACCAGCCTGAAACATCTCCGGGGCACAACACAGCACCAGCCCACCCGCGACACAGCTGTCGAAGGCTGTGTCTTGTCTGTTCGTGGGACTGAATGGTTGCTAGGAAGCTGGTGGTTTCATGTCTCCCTGCCCTGGCATGAGGTCACGTTGTGGCTGCCCCAACAGAGCACACACCCTCGACAGATTCTTAGTTTTCCATCTGGAGTTCTGGGCTTTTGAGAACTGAAGTGGCTCACTGGCACAGTTGTAAATTACACTGGAGGGATGTGGCGTCGTTTGTTTCGCCAGCACAACATCTGAGGAGTTATTTTAAGAGAGTATAGCTGCCAAACATTAAATCTCAGACATAACAAACAGAGACGTTTTTAAATTTCTGCTGTTTATAAGCAGCATTTAAACTTCACCTTCTGTTGAGCTCAGTGTGGCGTCTGTGTTATAAGAGAAGGGCAGGGACACAACAACATTTAACTTAGGGTTTCTATTGTGGCCCCGGCATGTCTGGGCAAAGTCTTACTTCCACCAATTCAGCTGCAGACAGACTGCATGAACTACGTAATGTTTGTAATGTTTGTCCCGTAATAATCACATGAATGTCTCTGGCAAGTGACTCACCTGTATCCTTCAGCTACTTTCTGAAGTCATAAAAAGATCAAATATTACCTTTCTCAAGTATGCTTGGGTGAGGGCTGCTGCGAGGAAATAGTCATATTTAAGGACTTATATCAGGACTTTCACAGCAACCTGAGAGGGGGAGAGATAATGAAAAGTTTGTACTTCTCACGCTGCGCAGAACAAAGACGACTTGTTAATTACGCACCTTTTATTGGAGTGCAGAATAAAATAAACACAAGGAGCTTTGAAGAAAAGCTGCAGCGATATGAGGCAACTTGAAGTGCTTGAAGTGATATTTTCCCAAGAGGCTTTGTTCCCACGTCTAGCTCTGGAGTGACAGGGACAAAAACTATTTACTAGCTCATATAATTGGTTTAAAATACTTTGCATGCAAATGAGAGACTAGCAATGACTTTGTGTCCTTTTATGGAAACAAGCATGATGGGAAAATACTTGTTTATCCCACCCTGTCATTCTCACAATGACTACAAAGTGCTTTTGTGGCTCATTCTTAGGATCAAACCATCAATGGATCGCTTTTACAATCCTGCATTTTAACTTATTGAAGGGAAGTTTTATGCTTCACGTGTCTGAATGTTCTGTGTTTTCTTTGTTGTTTTTTGTCTGTCCAGGCGTCCTGGACTTCTCTCAGGACTGAGTTTGCTGCCCTGAACCCTGCTCAGCTTCATCACATGCTGAGGGAGTACAACTCTGGTAAATCCTGCCCCACCGGATGGACCCCGTCACCGGATGATGCAGAGGACGCTGTCAGGACTGGTGAGTAACGTAAACGTAGACCGACCCAGAGATGAAACGTTTAATCGATTAGTTAATCGACAGAAACAGTCAATTATTTGAATTTGTCAATTTTTCTTTGCCATACATCATTGTAAATTCAACATCTTTAGATTTTAGACTTTTGGTCGGACAAAACAAGCAATTTAAAGACGCCACCTTGGGCTCTGGTAAATTGTGATTGGGATTTTTTTGCTGTTTTTTGACATTTCATGGAATAAATGATTAATTGATTAATGGAAAAAATAATCTGCAGATAAATCAGTAATGAAAATAATTGTTAGCTGCAGCTTCAGACCTTTCTGTCTCTCTTTCTGGATAGAATCCGGACTGATTTGAATAATAATAATAATAATAATAGAAAAAAATGGTTAGACATCATCAGTTCAGTTTGTATAACTTAAAAGTCAAGTGCATGTGAAGGGCTTTTTAGTTTTAGTTTTCATAAAAACAAATTTGTGAATTTATTAGTATTTCTTTTGACCCTCTGCCCAGCTTTCTGGTCTCTTTTACCAAAAGCATTTTCTGAGCTCTCCCTTCCACAGACGACCTTGTTTACTGTAAACTGCAGTAACCAGACTCCCCTTTTTCTAGCAGGAATCAGAACCATCTATTGTGTAGCTACATGTTCAAACTTGACAGTCGGCATGCTTGACTGCACCCGACTTCATGATAAATAACAAAGAACTCAACAACTTTAACAACCTGATACAAAAAGACAGTCAGCTGCAGGCAGTCGAATTAGCATACCGTCTTTTATGTTTGTTACATTCTCTGTTCAAATTTATTACAACTTTATAAAACTTAATGATGACTGGGACCATAAGATGCATGGAGCCCTAAGTGTTCAATATATAAAAAAACAATTTTATGAAACAAGTACTGTGAATAAATTGTTAAGAATATATAAATGAACCAATAAATAGTGAAAAAATTGAAGAAAAATTCAAGTCATTATTATGAAATGTGGTTTTCATATAGTTTGTTTGTTGTGGCGTCTTTCCTGATGATACTTTTATTTTATGTCACTTTTTATATCTATTTTTATTTATTTAATTTCATGACACGACATTGTGAAAAATGCCACTATAAAATAAAACCAGAATTTGAAAAATATATTTTTTAAAGTTTTATAATGAAATAAAAAAAGAACAGTAAGTTATTATAAAAATAAGAATAATTAAATAACATTTAAATATTTTTTATTATTTCACAATTTATTGTTTCATTTTTATATCTAATAGAATTTGTTCATATTTATTTATTTCATAATGTCTTATTTATTCATTTAATTAGTATTGAACACATTGGGACACTCAGTCTCAGTCAGAGTTTTCCTCCAGAGTAATCCCGTCCTGTCAGTCTGTCTCCACCAATCAGCTTCAGTCCACAGTTACCTCTCATCCACCTTTCACAGCAGGACAGCCGCCACGTTGCTCTCACCTGTTTTCACCTGTCAGATTGACTGCACCCTGCTGTGACTGATCCAGCAACAGTGGCATCAGTTCTGTACTTTATTTACAGCTTTTAATTAGATGTTAACCCAAATACAGCAGCTTTACTTAAAGTTACAGGATTGAATTTCATTAGAAAGCTGTAATGAAGCTCGGGTCATGAGTGATGGATGATGCAAGGCCTTTCTCTCCTCCTGCAGCCGACATCCTGGAGAGCTTCGACAGCCACCCGCCGCTCATCCTGCCCAGCAGCACGTTTCACCTGGAGCTGGGTAAACCCATCGTGGAGGCTGCTCTGTTCGAACAACTTGGTCATCTGCAAGAGTTCATACGCCGGCTCCCCCGCGGTGAAACCCAAACCGAACCTGATGTGGAGGAACAGGTAACAAGCTCTCTGACCCCAGAGCTCAGCAACGTAATGAGAAGCCAGTCAGGAAATGAGACACCTTGATGTTTCTACATCTGTTATTGATTGACTTTATGTTCCTCTCAAGGGGACGACCACAGACAGCCAGTCTGCGACCTCACCCTCCGTCAGAGTCTACCAGGATCCTGCCCATCAGGTGGTCTCTGACCCGGTTACCTGCACCTCCCCTGAGGCAGACCGGGACTGTGCCTCCCCAGCAGAGCCGGCTCAGGCCCGAGGATCTCATGGTGACCTGAGCAGCTGTGAGGCAGTCCTGACCCAGAAGCTGAAGAGCCTGGAGCTGCAGAACACCCTCCCAGGACAGGCCGACCTGGTCTACCACAAGAGCCTGGCTCTGGACCCGTCCTGCCTGCTGACGCCACCCAACACCCCGCAGGGTATGGAGCTGGCTGAGCTGGAGGCGGATCTCCAGGAGGGCGCCCGCCAGCAAAAGAAAGGTAACTGAACAGGGAGAAGACCATTATATATATACTGTATATATACTGTGCATATGCAAACACATTCATCACTCATGATTAAGAATCAGTGTACTCTCAGACTGGACCAATCAGAGCGCAGCTGGATAACATAAAGGGGGCAAAGCATGCCTCTATGGAAAGGGCCAAAATAGAAAACAGAAAACAAAAATATATATTTTATAAAAACATATTAAATCTAAAATACCACAAAGATTCTGTAAAATGTAAAAGAAAAAAAGGCATCTATCAACATATATTAACTCCTGTTAGAGACGATCAAAATATATTCATATTAAAATATGTAAACTCAAAAGTAGTTTGTTTGAACTATAAAGAATAAAGATAAAAATCCAAATTTAACTTTGTTGTGAAGAGTAAAGATGTCAAATTCTCTCCTCAGAGGGATGTTGTTGATTTCTTTACCTGAACAGGTAGAGACATGCTGCTAACTGACGCCTCTCAGGTGATGATACAAACCCTCAAGCAGCCACAGTGGAAGTCTGAGGGATGCATCACATCCTCTTTTTAGTGAATGTGAGCTGTTGCCATCAGGCCAAAGGTATTATACTGTATTTCTGTGGTTTGAAAGGGGCATGAATGAAATAGAAAGGAAGATTTTTGATAGTTGGTGAATCGAACAAGAGAATCGTGTTGATCACAGCTTCTCAGATGTGAGAATTTGCTGCTTTTCTCCTTTTTATATGGCGGTTCACTTAAGAAACACATGCAGATAGACAAAACATCGTCACCAATTCTACAACTCATGTGCAGCATGTAGGAAAAAAAAAAACACTGCAAAGAAATAAAACACGGAGAAACTGAGCAACACATTCACTGTTTGAAAACACGTATGCACACAGCCAGAAACAGAAACACACTGAAGTTAACTGTGAGCATGTTTCAGTGTGTGCAGCGTGTTTTGTTCATGATGCGCACGTGTTGTGAAATTGGTGAAGATTCTTCATTTGATTATGTTTTCTGTGCTCAACTCATCATTGTAAAGTGAATATCTTAAAAGTACTCTCTGGAGTTTTTAACTGATTATGAAACAGTCTCAATTTAATACTGATGCCTCTATATGACCTACATAAGCAAACAAGACCAACAGCGAGAAGATAAGCTATTTCTATTAGTTTATAATAGTTTTTCTTAATGCCTGCCACCGGGTCGGAGTTTTCCACGCTAGCAATTGCTAATTACTAAACACAAAGTGCAGCTGAGCCTGATGGGAATGTCATTAGTTTTGCAGATATTTGGTCATAAACCAAAGTATCACCAAAGTCTGTAGAATTTATCGTCTGGGGAACACGAATATCTGGAGTGAATTAAAATCCACCCAATAGTTGTTGAGATATTTCAGTCTGGTGGGCCGAGAGACTGACCGACATTTCCACCCCAAGAATAGTTGTTACTGTAGCTGCAGCCCTACTGCAGACTATTAAAACACATTAAATAAAAGAATAATCTTTTTTTTTAAATAAACATGGCTTCACAGATCCTTTAAAGTGGTTTTTAAGCCAACAACAGCTGAAAAACGTTAACTTAAACCTCTCAGCAGACGATGATAATTGAGAGTTAAGAGCAAAGAAACATGAAACAAAGCGAGAACCACACTGCATCTCAAAAGGCCGATTCATGGCTCCACTTACTCACAGCAGGTTTTGATTCAGACGACACACAGAGAATATGACCACTTTACTTCAAACCTGGAATGAGGTCACCCCTTAAAACCTCACTCGCCTCCTCCGACTGACGAAATCTATTAAGGAAAGTATTTAGTGACTTGACCTTGTGGACCTGCTGCATATTTGTCCTCGGCGGTTCCAGTTCCACATGATGGTGCCCCCCACATGAAAGAGGTGGAGCGCCTTCACAGTCCTCCCTTCATCTTTTTACTGACTCTAGAGGTCAGGAATTTGAAGTGGAAAGGCTGTGCAGGGTGGGTTCGCCATGCAAAGGAAAGAGTGTTTCCTCTCCCGCCCCTATTGTTTCTGGACGCCTCCGTCATGAGGTCATCTGTAGGAGCGAGAGGGAGTCAGCGGGAGAGTCGACTACTTCAGGATTAAACTGAAACTTAAATTCTCCTCACTTTTCGTGCAAGGAAATAAACTAAAATGATGTTGCAGTGTCAGACATATCTGTGGAAACAGTATATAAGCTTCAAGCCGAAGGCTTGTTAGAATTCTTTGTTCTTTATTTGGATCAACATCAGCTTCCACAAAGTTTAAAATCAATATCAATAAAACAAGAAAAAGTAAAACAAGAAAGAAAAAAAGTGCAGTTGACAGTAAATTAGATGCTGTAATCTTTTGTTTCTTTTTATTTTCCAGGTATAAGTGATTTCTGACCCTTGATATATTTTTTTTGGTGTTATTCAGTCTTGAATAACAGAAGGTGAGCGAGAAATGCACCTGATAATCACTGGAAGCAGCGTTTTTCTTTTGATTTCCACGTACACGTCAACAGAAGCAAAGCAGAATGAAAGTCACAGTTTCTGACACAGACCGAAGATGTGACCCTACTGTACCTGGAAAATAAACTAAATATAAAATAAGATAACCCTTTATTGATCTCCAGAGGGGAAATTCGGGTGTTACAGCAGCACAAAGAGAGATATAAACAATGATAAATAGAGAAACTTAAAATAAAATAAAGTAGATCAATTATAAATATATAAAATAAAAATAAATCAACTAAATATAGTCAGCTACTAAAGACTGAATAACGTTATCAGCAACAACCACTTGTACAAACATCTATGCAACATTGCGTCCTGCGGTCACACTTTTTGGACCCGTCATAAGTTTGTACTTCAGTCAGAAAGTAGAAGCTAGTTAGCCTAACTCGCTAATGTTAACAAGTCACACACAAAGAAGGAGGAGTTTTCACAGGAAAAAAGAGACTGGACTGGATGGGACTGATTCATTTGCAGCCTTTAATTGTGGAAACACACCAACGTTTCAACACAACTGTGAGTCAGAGTCAAAATGGACAAAGACTTGAGACAAACAACATATATAGTCAACCCAGAACAGGTGTAAAACTGTCATTGGATCATTGGTTGAACAGGATGTCAAATCTATTGGAAAATGGATCCCAATGTCCAAGTACCAGAACCCATACGCTATCATAACATCAGAAACCAAAAAACACAGATAAATTTAAAAGTTACAAAGATAGAAGTACAGAAAGTACAAGTACTGACAGTTGTACACCTGTTGTATATATGTGTTTGCATTTGAAGAGAAAATTATGTCAATTTACTGTTTCATTTTGCCAGAATAAGTGTAAAAGAGTAAATTACAGTCCCGACACCGTCAGTCTGAGCCATAAATTCACACAAAACTTAAACAGACTTCAGTTAGTTTTTTTGGTAATGGCCAAATAAGTACAAAAACAGACATAGGATATGTATTTATGCTGATTTCTTTATCAGTTGTGTGGTGGATTGAGGATCTAACGAGCCTGGTTGGTCCAGATGCTTTCTGCCGGCCCTCAGATCTGAACCAGACCTTCAGAAACCCTTTTCGTCACATGTGATTGTGTTTGAATGTAAGAGGTTCAACCTGTGTTAATGCGCTCCCTAACAGACCCCCCACTGAGGCTGTGTGCTGTTACAGAAAGGGTTTAAGCTGAAGGATTTTGTTGATCTTAATCAGATGTCTTTACTCTCATTGGTTACTTGTTGTAATATGTTTTCTCTGTTAGTTCATTTGATAAAAGTAATTTGTTTAAAGGGTTTGAGGATTACACGGAAACAAAACCATCTGGCGCCATCTCTGTATGTATATCTGTCCTAATCAGCAGTAGATTCAGTTTAAAACTTTCTCAGTCTGCTGATTTTACACTGTTATGTAGAGGTGCAGCTATTAGATTAGTAGATTAATTAGTTTATCGACAAAAAATTAAACATGTAACGGTCCCAACTTTTCAAATGTGAGAAATTGCCTCTTTTCCTCGTCTACATCGTAGTAAACTGAATATTTTTGGGTTTTGGACATTTCGTGACGCCACCTGGGACATTATAATATTATATATATACACGCATATATATATATATATATAACATTATATATATTTCTGATGTTTTATAGACTAAACTATTTATCGATTAATCAGGAAAATAATCAGCACACTAATAGATACTGAAATAATTAGTCGTTAATAGTTAGTTGCAGCCCTAGCAAGATGACACTCAGTCAGGAACATTAAACGTTGTAATAAAGGAAATTAAACCACTATAAATAAATAAATATAAATATAATAATAAAATAAGATAAATTCATTTTTTCCAGTACTTGGTTTTTGTACTAGTCATGGATTTTCCGGAGTAAAAGAAAACTTTTTATCCGATAAATTTCCAAGAGAAGGGAATATCTCAAATGTATTAAATTGTCATTTTGTAGAAATTAAATTAATCAGCCGTTTAAACTGTTTCTGATATAAATAAATCTGTAATTAAAACCATGTTAATATGGAATAAGTTAAAGAAATGTCCTGTTTTTTGACACCTTGATGGGAACTCTGTATATCATCCCTACATGCAGAGCCTCCAGCATATCTACCTCTGTGGTTTTGGCTAACGGCTAATGTTATTTTGAAAGTTTGGTAATCCTTTAATCTGACCCCAAGAATTACAGAGAGGTGGTGATGTCAGGAGAGAAAAGAGCAGTGGCCGATCCGTCATGGGAATTTACAGTTGGGTTGGTGCGTGGAATCTTAATCGGGACCGGCATTGTTCGGGGCAGGTCCTGCGTGGGGGGCAGACAGGCTGCATGTTGGGAAAAGGCAGAGGGAGGGAGGGGGGGTGGCAGGAGCTGCAGGGGTGGGAACAGGTTTTTTGGGAATGCTACTGTTGCTGCGTTGTTGTTGTGACAGGACGAAACACATGAGGAAGACAGGAAGTCCCTGTTGCAGCAGCGCAGCATGATAACCTTCAGTCCACATTCAGCTCCCAATGATCAGCCGATGATTTAAAGTTATGAATAAATATTGTTTAGTGAGCTGTTCTGTCACCACTGGTACAATCATTTTAAACAAGACTAAGAGTCTACAGCCATGGAGTACAAGAACTCCCTTATTGAACTTTTCCCAAAGCTTCATCAACAGAAAAACTCTTAATTTTATATCTATAATATGTAGGTTTAATAGTCACTAACAAGGTCTGGGAGGTGTGAAAGGTCCCAGATCCAGTCCTGGACCTGTCTGGGTCTTTGAGTGAGCATGTGTTTCTCTGTTTGTTTGTTCAGCCGGTGGATATGCTGAGTGGAAGACGGAGAATATGGAAGAAGAAGAAGAAGACAGAGAGGAAGTGTTCACGGTGGAGCTTCACAGAGGACCTCATGGTCTCGGCCTGGCCCTCGTGGATGGAACGGTACGACGTCTTCCTCGTCCTTCCTCATCCTTCCTCATCCAGCGTACATCCTCTTCTTCTTCTCTCCTTCTTAACATTGATTTCATAACAAGTATTTACAGTGAGTGGTCGTGTAAAATGAATTGGAAAGGCCAACTCTTATCTGGATTGTCTCAAATCAGCTTTGATGTTTTCACACAATTTAATCCGGATCCAGAAAAACCTTGTGCGGCTGCTCAGATCTGATGTAGAAGGCTAATCAGATCAGACTGTAAACTGCAGGGATTTTAACTCAACAGACTGAAACTACACATTTAATCACACTAAATGTTCCTGCTGACAAGCTGCAGTTCAATCTCCTGGACAAGAGCTCACCAGTGATACATGGTGGAAACACTTTTACACACTGTCTGCGCACTTATCTTTAAATGAATATTAGAGCTGAGTTACTGATAGAAATCATTCATTGTTTCCAGCCTGTGTGTAAATGTGAATACTTGCCCGTTTTTTTAACTTTCTATGATAGTAAACTGAATATTTCTCGGTTTTTATGTGTTGGTGGGCCCTGAGGACATTTTTCCAGTATTTTCTAACATTTTATAGACTTAAACGACTAATCGATTAGTAGAGAAAATAATCTTTAGTTGCAGCCCTGAAAAATACAGAATTATAATTATAAAAGAGCACCACAGTTTGATTTCACACACTCTTCAGATTATGTAATTTATAAACAGTTTACAGATGTAACAGTTATAAGTTTTATTGTGCAGTTTATAGACAATAAATGATTTTCCAACTATGAATTGTTTAATTTAACCCCAAATTCAGATTATAAGCATCTTGTATTTTTATTTAGATTGATAAAACATGATATTGTATAATAACAACCTTTATTTATTCAGGGACGGGGTAGAGCCAGGCTGTCTTTTGCAGCTTTTGTCACACTCACACCATCACACCCCTTTACACCTGGAAGTTACCCTGTATGACCAGTCTGATCTGAGCAGCTCCACTGGAGCAGCTGGGGTTAATGAGGGAGGGGCAAATAATGCCCACCCAGATTCATCCTGCCAGTCACAAGCCTGCTTCTCTGAGCTTTAGGCCACCACTGCAAATAAAAATACAGTATTTAATACAGTTATTTAATCAAAGTTTACACAATGTATCATCTATTATCTGTCAATAATCTTTGACTTGTTTTGTCTTTATATAGAAAACTCCGCTGAGAATGAGCGGCATTTATGTGAAGTCGGTGGTTCCCGACTCTCCTGCCGCTCAGTGTCAGAAACTGAGAACGGGCGATCGCGTCCTGGCTGTTAACGGCATCAGCCTGGTTGGGATGGAGTACAACACGTGAGTATTAAAGTACACACAGTACACACAGTCTGATCTTCCTGTCGCTGTGTGTTTATAGTTGTGTCTCTGTTGTCATCTCAGTGGCAGAGAACTGATCCGATCATCAGGAGACTCCCTCAAACTGCTGGTGGCAAAGATCGACCCAAAGGCGAGCAACAAGGGCTCGGCTATGACTAAATGCTGAAGGAGGAGCTGTGGTGGACGATCAAAGTGCAATTGGAAATACAGGAGGATGTTTGGTTCATCCAACGTCAGTATTTCTCACCGGATGGATTCTCCCGACCAAAGGAACACACACTTCCTGCTTCTCATTTCAGACTTATTGTGAAATGGAGCTGTTTTCTGTGTAAAGAGCATTGAGACAATCGACCCAAGCAGCAGGACTGACTCAGGCTGTGGGTATTCGCTGGTATTTAAAAGCTAATTTTGCTCTCCCGGCTTCTGTCTGGCCTATAAACAAACTCTGCGTCAGGCTCCTCATATACTCATAAACCATGAGGGTTTTGGCGGTAAGGAAAATAGCTGAAACATCTATTTGAATGTCTGAGTACACAGTATTCTGTCGGAGGAACACCACCGAGCTGCTCCAGGATCAAGACCTGGTGTCTGGAATTAACTGGAATTATTTGGAAATTCATCTTTAAATTATAGCATTTATGGCTATTTTTAAAAACTGTGAAACACTTAAAAAAAACCTCCATCTCACTCAGACATTTGTCATAAAATCATATTTCTTTGTTATTGGGCATCTTTTTGACACTATTTCCTCTTTTTCCAATACTAATATGTCTGTTAATATTCTGTCTTCCCAAAACAAGGAAAAACACACTGGGATCAAGCAGATTTAACTTACTGGGAGATTTTTTTCTTGTTTTAGGAAACAAAATGAGTCTGGATGGAAGACAATATGATTTTCTTTACATTTTAGCAGTCGGTCATTTTCATTGTGGCCTTCAGAGCATCACACACATATTTCCACTTTTATATCACATGAAAGACTGACCATGAACAGTATCGGTCTGTTACAACAGCAAGTGACGGGTAGCAATAAATGTCCAGGTTAAACTACAGGAATCTCTTTAAAGCGGCTATAATCAATATTTTTATAATAACAATGGATCAGATGAGTCAGAGTGATGAACCCGGAGCTTTATAGTGAGTTTCCACTCATTGTTTATCTGTCCGGCCACAACTTTTCTGTTTTGGTTCACTTTCACTGCTCTCATAGTGTCGTTTTCGGCTGTTTTCAGTATAAAAAAAGCTGTAAAAAGCCACTGTGCTCAGCAGCAAACAGCAGACAGACACAGTTAGAGACCAGCTGGTGAACATAGTGGAGCATTTAGCAGCTAAAGAGACAGATATTTCCCTCAGGAGATGGTGGAGACTAAAAACAGAGCTAAAAGAGAGAGAATATTGGACTAACATTCATCAGGTGACACAAACACGACTCCAAATTAATTATATTGTTGCTCCTTAACTGCTGGATGTCTGAATAGCTGTTGTCAAACATATACATATTAACTTGAAAGGTGAAGAATCGGTTATTGCAGGTTCAAACTCGGCTTCAAAAACCTTCATTAAGTCCTTTAGATAATAAAGCCAAAAATATTCTGTCACAACCAAAAGAACTCTGTCGCTGGTGTTGTACAAAATGTTTTGGGGTCTTTTAGTGGAGCGTGGAGAGTTCAACATTTTGGGAAATACGCTCATTCACGTTCTGGTGGAGAGTTAGATGAGAAGATTGATACCACTCTCATGTCTGCATGATAAAGCTACTTCCAGCAGCCGTTTTGCTTAGTTTAGCATAAAGACTAGAAACAGGGGGAAACAGCTAGCCTGGCTCTTCTCCTAAGAGTACTAACAAGCTAACTATAAACAGATTATATCTCGTCTGTTTCCCCGTTTCATCTAACTAAGAAAGCGTATTTCCCTAAATGTTGAGCTTTTGCTTTAAAGCCTTACAGTCAGTGTTCTGGGCTGAAATCATCAAACATGTTAGAGTCACTGATCTGAGAGCAGCCGACAGTTTATATGAGAAACATCAGCAGACGTGTTTTAATGTTTAACACTGTAGAACGACACACTGCTGCAGCCTGCCTGTGTTTTCATCCCACATGTAAACAGTGTTAGTATATGGACACACAAAGTATTCAATTGTGTAATATTTATATTGCGCAGTATTTTTGAAACTATGGAATAAATATTATTTTGACTTTGACAACCTTGTTTTTTTATTTTTTGTTAATTTTATACTCCCGGATGATTTCTGGTGATTCTGTCTTCATGCACAAACCTCCTCCTGTAATGTGTGTGTGGGCGTTTACTCACGATTACTCACAACATAAATCTAGTCACATTGTGTTAGTTAATTCAGATTTTCCAGGACACATTCATATCGTTCCAAGGAGACAGACACAGTGACTACAAACAGTCGAAACAGTGAACACAAAGAGAGAAGAGAAAATGTTCCTGGACAAACTGTCAGTAGTAGACTGGACCAAACTGGAATCCGATTCTGTTGATGAGGCAACAGAAAATATCATAATGGACGTGTGTGGATGTAATTAACCTTACATCCATATTTTACAGGCATTCAAACAAGGACTACCAGAGGGGAGAGACTTGGATGTAACACAGAGTCCTCCCAGATTTTGTAAAAGCTCTTCCGATCTGTTCCGATCAGTCACGGAAGAGCACTATAACATCCAAAGACCAAGTCCACGAGTGTCTGGGTGACACTATTTCACTAACTTCTGCTGAGGTGATGGGTGTCCAAGAGGACATCCGTTGCGAGAGCACAATGGAGGAGACAGAGCTCGTGGCTCAAGTAGTAACAGAGAGGGTCAATTCTGAGCTCTCCAAAAGTAGTAGAAGAAGTGGAAGCAGCAGGACACAAGAGAGTAGCAGCTCTGCGTACTCTTTCTCTCAAACTGAGAGTGGGAGTGTACACATGGCTGCCAATACCCCTGCTGGCAGAATGAAGATACTTGTACAGAATGTGAACAAAATACTTCAAAAATGCGCATCTCACATGATGACAAGAAAGGTCAAATAAATCCAAAAATGGAAGCTGTCGAAAGCCCAGACAACACTGGAGGAACTGACAGAACATGACAAGGAACTGGTTGAAACTGGGGAGTCATGTCAGACCCTCATAACTCCTCTGGAAGAGGATACACTAGAGAAATCTTCTGGGGGAAGCTTCATCATTGACTCCACCAAGGCTGTAAAGAAAATCCCGGAGGATCAGGTGGACGACATCAGCGTTTTCGATTCTGATGATGACATTCCAGTTGAGGAATTGGACCAGAAGCAGTAGATAAGACAGGGCACAAAAAAGGTGACCCTCTTCGAAAGAATCGCCAGGGACATTTACAGCTGGGAAGACAGTGTCAGTGCTAAGAAGCTGTTGGATGTATTGTGACACAGACAGCGGGGTTCCCTGGCGGGTCGACGTTCAGACCGAAGTGGACAATTTTATAAATGTGATGTGGGACTGGATCAACAAGAAGGCAGAACAGGACAAGACAAAGAGGTACCTTGCGAGTCGTTCTATGAGGCAGGTTGAGGTGGCACTGGTACTCATTCATGAAGGCCTCTAGAGAAATGGACCGTGACACTATGACACGTGTGTTTCAGTCAGTCAGTGATGAGTCAGCCGTCAGTGATGACACAGATGAAGCTGCTATGTTGGTGTTACACAGTGTGTATGTGGATTTCTGTGTGTGTGTGACTGTGTGTAGTGTGTGTTTAATTATGTACCAGTATATGAGGTACGAGCATACCTGAGCATCACAAATATAAATAGCAAATTGAAGTCAGCTCCAGGATTGCTGTAATTTCCTGTGTGAATTAAGTCAACTAGTTCTGAAATGAATTAATCCATTCGTCAAATGAGAGAATGTTTAAAAAAAAAAAACTACAGCTAGCCAAATGAAAGAAAAATGAAAACGATTCAGAGCAGCATGTTGTCGTATTTTACAGGACCCTGACAAAAACAATCGTAGAAATATTACAACTGAGAACGAGACTACAGGAGCTACTGTTGTTATGATGGAGGGTCACTCCCAGGCTGAGGGGAACTCCAAGGCTGACTCCCACTTACAAGCTAACGTCTCGCCCCCTGAGGCTATGGTTGGAGGCTGCATTGAGCCGAGACACTTTGCTAAATGGAGAGAGGGTCGAGAGTGGCTTGCTGTCACCACAGACGGGTCAGTTCAGTGTACAGCTTGCTCTGAAAATATATCAACTCTAAAAATGTTTCAAAAACATCCCGCCCTCTGATTTTTTCACAAATCACACCCTGGTAAGACCATTGGGCATATGAAATCTATTTAAAAAATGTTTGTTTTTAAAAAATACATCGAGGTCACAGACAAAATAATCTGTCTTTAAATAAAATACCTGGCAGATACATGGTTCTAATCCAACAACAGCAAAGATGCTTCTGGTCAAGACGAGCTCAGGCCTTTTTGAGTTTTAAGATATCGAGTACCCAAATAGTAAGGGATGGAAAGCAGACTAGGCTAAAGGCCTTAAGGTTCTGCAGTGTGGATCCTACTCATGACATACTGCTGCTGTTGTATTATGAAAATGCATGTTACTAAAGTAATTTTTTTTGTCAGGAATTCAATGAAACTGAGCTTTGTTCTGATTACAACTACTGGTTACTGGTATGTAATACGCTGAATTGGCCGCAGGCTCTGAAACAAAGCTATGTCTCCATTAAACCTGACACTTACTTTTAACTTTGTGTTTTCTGAATAAAATAAAAGTTACAGTTCAAGTGAGCAAACAATGACCTGATGATGAGGATTTACTTACTTTACTTAAAAACCCTGATCTCTCGAAGACTGACTCCCATAAAAATAAAAGATCTAAGACTTTTTCTATGCACACAAAATGTGTGTTTCTCTCAAATTTTGTCCACAAATTTGTTTAAATCCGTGTCAGTAGCCTCTTTTCCTTTGCCAAGATAATCCATCCACCTGACAGGTGTGGCATATCAAGATGCTGATTAAACGGCATGATTAGTACACAGGTGTGCCTCGGGCTGGGCTATGATTCTAACATTATCCAGGTTACTGATCATCTTTGCATCTTTTCTTTAGATTAAATTCATTATTAAATTTCCTTTAATGTTTCTGTTTTTAATTAATTATTTATTATGTCAGATTCATATATTCCAGAAAGGCCTCTCCTCTGTTCTCTGACTGGGTAACATGGCTGATGTTTAGGGTCGATTTCATCAGCCCTGTCCTTGATGTCCATTATCATGTTTAACTCTGTCTCCCTCTGAAGCATCCATTTAGAGATCCTCTCACAGAATCCTCCCACTGTGTCAGTGTAGCTGAGGGTGTCTGAGGTGTAGCCAAACAAGGCCTCCTGTAGTTCCTTTCTGTAAGACAAAACATCATCCAGTTTGTGAGATTTCAAAGTTCAAACTGAACTGTTGTTGTAGAATTAGAGTCACATTGCAAGAGCTGATGTATCTGAACCGTAGGTTTGTTCTGTGAAACTGCAGGAGAACGATCTGGTAGCATTGCTGATAAATAAATCCGGGCACCCTGACCCCAGGGCCTGATCCTGTTTGAAGTGATTGTTGAAGTAATTTCTGGGTGGAAAGACACAGAGCTCAGTTAAAAGTAGGGATGTCCTGACTGAGTTTTTTACTCCTAAACCTTATCAGAGTCTCTTGATATTAAACATCTGCCAACCAAATCCAATCCAATATTTGTTCTTGTGCTGTTTTGCCTTTCATATTACAGCTGCACATCCTTAAAATGCATCAACATTAGTAAAGTAGTTTTTAACATCAGAACAGCTCTGCTTTAAAGGTGTAGTCTATGATTCTGGAGAAAGCTTGTTGATATTTGAACTCAACAGCCAAACAAATACGCCCCCTCCCTTCAGTGCTCCTTCAGAACTAGTGCGAGCAACGCACAGCATTAATTTGACCTGTGCACGAGCACGAGCTGTGACATATTATACCAAAGTGTTTAGTGGAAACGAAAGTTTGAAATGAAAGTTTCCAAAACATCAACATTAACTAATGATATTGACACTTTGTGTGTGTGTGTTGTGTTTTGGAGTGATTTAGCTCTGCAGCTGGACTCTGACAGTCTGGCAGGGTGGAGCAGCAGGGAGCTGCTGGGTGTGCCGGCTGCATGGCACGCTTTAGTGGCTGTTTATAGCTGCTCTGTGGTTTCCAACAGCCAAGCACTTTCCACACAGTCCAGCCTCTGTGGCCCTCCGAGGCCACCATTAAAAACACGGTTTTGTATTGGTATGAAGATTTTAACATGTTGCACACTGGTACTTAAATTATATCCCTGTGAACAAACATCTGAGAGCTTAATTAAAGTGTAAACAGATCTGAAGGTGCTGAGTGTGAAGCAGTAAATCCTCTTTAAGACCAAAACTTTCCTGACTGTCTAACTTTTAATGTTTAAACTGCTTTTAATGCTCAACAGTGGTGGAAAGTAACCGAGTACATTTACTCAAGTACTGTACTTATAATTAAACCAAAGTATTTTAGTTAAAGTTTTAACCTCATGGTGGCGCTAGAGGAAAAGTCAGAGGATCACCAAAGTTATTAAAATTTATCCTGAGGGGGACATGAATGTTTGTATAAAATTTCACAGCAAATCATTTAACAGTTGTTGAGATATTTCAGTCTGGACCAAAGTGGTGGACCACACTGCTAACGCAGCTAAAACCCTGTCAGACAGTGTGATGTGGTTTATGGACGGTGGCTCCTCGAGGCAGCAGAGTCCGGCTTCGACCTGAAGTCACAGTTCAGGATTGGACAGTCTGTAAACAGCGGTCTGTAGTCGTAGTACACTGTGTCCTCTGGAGGAGTTTCCTCTGGCCCTCCTTTGAAGCCACACTCCTCCAGGGAGCTCTCTGCAGGCAGACGGGCCTCCTCCGTGGGCACTCTGCTCCGGAAAACCTCCAGTCTGGTGGTCTGGATCCCGACCCGGTCCTGGATCATCCTGATCAGACTGAAAACTCTGCTGCTGCTTGACAAAACCACCTCAAAGTTCCCTGGATGGGCTGCAGCGGAGTCGAAGGGGATCAGTCTGACGCTCAGACGGATGAACCTGTTGGTTAAAATCTGGTTTCAGTTCACACAGAATCCGTTTTATGTGAACTTGTTTTGAAATAAGAGTCCTGTGAAGCTGTAATTATGGGTTATAAAGTCAACTTGACCTGACATGTTTTATACAACCTGACATATGTTTCATGTCTGTGTTCACAGTGTACGTGTTCAATGTGCAGAAGTCTGTATTGTGTTACATTGGGAACTTTACGGTGGCCCTGAAGTGCCAAACATGACAGCACTACTTTTGTTTTGCATTCGACTGTTACCAAACTTTCGATTTCTTTGGATTTCAGTCTTTGGATGAGGCTGTAATAAGAGCAATACTCAGTATATGAAGAGTTTGGATGGTGGTATCATTTTTTATCACCTTTCCAAAACCAAAAACTTAAGAGTGAAAGTGTGAAGAATTAATTAACCATTTTATTTATCTGCTCTAACAAGCTGCAAACATTAGCATGTCCGGCTAACTAGCTGTGTAAAAGTAAAAGTAGTAATACCACAGTGCAGAAATACTCTGTTAAAAGTCCTGCATTCAAAATGTTACTTTAGTAAAAGTACAAAAGTATTATTAGCATCAAAATATACTTAAAGTACAAAAAGTAAAAGTGCTCATTATGCAGAATGGCCCATTTCAGAATAATATAAGACNTGGCTATTTCTATTAGTTTCTAATAGTTATTCTTAATGCCTGCCACCGGGTCGGGTTTTTCCACGATATCAGACGAAACGGCGCTGGGGTTTGCTCTGGCTGAATTCGAGTTGCTTCAGCCGCTAACTGAAGGTCCGTCTCCAGAGCTGCCGCCCGCTCTCCTCCCAGAGAAGTAGTCTCCTTGCAGCGGGGAGTGAAACCGAGGGAACATGTAACCTAACATTAGGTGAAACACTACCGCCTTTGTCCACAGGGAGCGCCAAAATCAACACAAAATGAAAAGTTCCACAGAGTTGCTTTAAGTAGAAGTACCAGTAAAATACTCAAATAAAAGTCCTGCATTCAAAATCTTACTTAAGTATTGTTTGAACTACTTTATATACAGTTAGCTGGTTTAGTCCAGTGGTTCCCAACCTACAGGTCGGGCCCCTCCAAAGGGTCACCAGATAAATCTGAGGGGTCTTGAGATGATTAATGGGAGAGGAAAAAAGAAAAAACTCAGTTCTGATACACAAATCTGTTTCAGTTTTTGGAGTTTTTTGTGAATTATTGAATAATTTTACCTCTTTGAGCCTCAAACAGTAATCTGTTATATTGAGTCCTTATTCTGAAAAGGGCCATTCTGCATTATGAGTAGTTTTACTTTTGGTACTTTATGTATAAATTGGATGCTAATACTTTTGTACTTTTTCTTAAGTAAGATTTTGAATGCAGAACTTTTACTTGTAACAGAGTATTTTTACACAATAGTATTTCAATTTTTACGTAAGTAAAAGATCTGAATATTTCTTCCACCACTGGATAAATGTAGTGGAGTAAAAAGTCTATAATATTTCCTTCTGAATTGAAGTAGAAGTGTAAAGTAGCACAAAATTGGAAATACTCAAGTACAAGTACTTCAAAATGTGTGTTAACGTACTTGAGGTATGTGTCCTTTTCAGGGTCTAACAGCTGATGGTGAGACCGCCTGGCCAAACAGGAGACGTCCTCTGATATCTGAGTCTGGGTCTCTGCGCCGTCACTCAGCCTTTGAAGACAAACAGCCTCAGTTACTAAAAACAAAAACAAAACAGACACTCAAACAAACAAACTGTTTATTTTACTTCAGGCTCTGCAGTTGTCGGCTCAAGTCTCGATAATGGATCATGTTGTTGGAGGTCTTCAGCTGCTGACTCAGCATGTGGACCTGAAACTGCTGATGAGGGACGTCCAAGTTCACCAGACCTGCAGCCAGTGACACAGGGATCAATCATAACGGAGTTATTCAATATCAGTAGTTTTAGACTGACCATGAAATGTTGCAACAGCCTTTAAAACAACATTTAGACCTTAAAGGGACAAAATCCTCCTCAGAAACCACATTAACAGTTTGAGTCTTTTCTGCGAAGGCTCCAAAAAACTCTTCAATCATGCTTCATCTTTTTTTGGAAAGCTTCACGCTTTCACAAATTCAATGATAGACCCTGAGGTTCACTTTAGTCCATGGCTCATTTTCTCAATAACAATAAATGTTGAAAACCAATTATGATTTCATATTTTGCGAAGAAATTAATTTTATCTTTGAAGCAAAGCGCTCCTCCAACATGAAGTTATTTCTTGTCATCACAGTTTTAACCATTAGACAAATAAAGTCTAGTAAAACAAAACTGTGGGTACTTTTTAAAAGATTTTTGGGTTCCTTTTCTTTCATATTTGGAAAATTTTCAGTTGTGAGAATTTACAGATTCATGTTCCGAGTTTCTTTTTCCTTTTTTTTTTTT
>NTHP01000473.1:596384-637497 GCA_003416845.1 Oplegnathus fasciatus
CTGCATAACAAGGCTAACGTTAGCTACATAGGCTGGCGTATTTAGTTTTGTCTTCACAGGAACCATTTCTACTGGAACAATGCCTTTATATTATTTATTCATTATTTGCGTCTGTATTTATTGACATTCTGATTGTGAATTCATTATTTAATAACCCAGACTATGATTATGGTGTCTTTTTATTTATTAGGCTAAATGTTTCAGGGAGAATTGAAATTATGTAACTCATATCAAACCCAACGCTCACGAATTATCAGCCTCACATGTGACTGAATGGAAATGACTTGCTGACAGACAGACTCTGACAGATAGGCAAGACAAGCGGCCCCTGCCACCCAATCAGACATAAGTTGAGTCGGGCGCTTACAATCCGCCCTCTCAGGCAGCCCAAGACGCCAACAGAAATAAAACCTTTCTGATTTTCAATTTTCCATTTTTCTATCCAACATTCCAGAAATAAAACAGCAGCAAAAAGACTCCAAAATCTTAATTAATCTCAATCTTAATCTCAGTTTTAGAAAACTGAATTCAATTTTCCAATTCCTATTTTTTATATGGAGAAGTGAAGTGATAAGCATTATACAGACCAAAATTAATATTTTACCTAATTTCTTTTTTTATTTGGCCTAACACACACACTGTCTCCTGATATTGTACCTTAACATTTAGAAGAAACTGTACATATGTGTACTACTTACTGCTTGGGAACATATATGTACCTTTTTGGCCCTCAAAAAGGTACATATAGTTACCTTGAGGTCTAATAATTAGCCCTGGGGGGGTAGATTAGTGTGGATTGTACCTTGGGGGACAGAAATGGACTCCTACTGTACCCCTATTTCTGAGAGTGTAGCGGCTCTGTGAGGCTGTGCTGTACTGTGAGGCTATTTTGAGATGTAATTCCGACTCAGCGATATTGTAAATTTCTGACTGAGCAAGGTTTCTCCCACTTGGCAAAATGGCTGCAAACCTCCGTCACTGGCAGTTACAACTAATCCAGTATTAACACTACAAAACAGCACAACAAAAGAACATAATTCAGGCTATTTACCTGGGGTGGCTACAAGGCTGGCAGAGGGGCTAACCTTATAAATCCAATATAACTAAATTCACTTACAGAGATGGATTAGCTGTATGGAAGCAGCGCCATCAATTCAAACAGAGTTACAATTCAACCAAATTTCACGGCACACCGTCCAACAGTTGTCAAGACATTTCACTGGTGGCGCGAGAGGTGAAGTCAGAGGATCACCAAAGATATTAGGATTCATCCTCTGGGGACTTCTGTTTGGACTAAAGTGGTGGACGTGCCGCTAGCATGGCTAAAAACTGAGCCGACAGCTTTTCAGAATGGAAATGAATAATCTCTCTAACTCTGTCAAAACTGTGATAAAAGTCTTATATCATAAGTCACTACTGTAAGTAACAAAAGCTATATCTTTTGATTAACACACTAATACAAAGTTAATAGGAAAAAAGCTGGACATATTTATCACATTTTAGTTTCTTGCATTATCAGTTGCAGAAAGATGTAACTGACTGAAGATATTTCCATTTATTTTTAGGGAGATTTTGTTGCAGATGATGCAATCAATCAATTCTTTGGTTGGTATCCAGAATAATGTACTGTAATAAAATAGAAAATAAAACGGTTGTCAGAATATGTTTGGTCCTTTTTGCCAGTAATGTAAATTGATGTAAATTTGTTCCCCGTGTTGTTTAGGTGCTTAGGGAGCATCCGGTGTATTTCATGAGGCCATTATGTTTCTGCATAAATTACTGCCTGCAGCTGTAGAGCAGCAGGACCGAGACAAAAGGCTGAATTATCCCTGACAGTGAGACTAATGACAGTATTTTTCTTGCCTTATAAATCCAATATAACTAAATTCACTTACAGAGATGGATTAGCTGTTTGTTTACTGAGGCTTGAACTGCAGCAGCTCCTGCAGAGTGGTGATCAAGTAGATAAATAAATAGACTCCTGCATTTCTTGCTGAACTTCACTGGGGGAAAATGTCAGAGCTGGCTTTGGCAACTGTGCCCGCTGGCAGTCTCAAATGGCAGAAAGAGGTCGCTGTGGGGAAAGTTTCACATTCAGTAAGCAGAGACCCTCTAGTCGGTGCCAGCAAACTGCACTTGGCACGCTTATTTTACCAAAAGGACAAGAAAGGACGCAGAGCAGCGTTCATGGCCAACACCAGAATTTAATTTGTGCAAACAGGGCAAATGTGCAGATGATTTTTGTTGTATCCCAAAAGATGAACATTTTTCATACCTCATAGAAATGAAAGTTTGGGGTGATACATCTCATTTTCTTTTGACACCTTTCTCCAACAATGCTAAACGCATGTTGTGAGCTGTGATTGAGGAGGTATTCAGATCCTTTACTTAAAGATATAATCTTGAAGATTTTCATTTAAATAAACATCTGTTAAGTCACTATCTATCGCCGAATGATGCAACTCGATGGTGACTGAGCCTATGGCCCACTGATGAAAGCCCTTACATTTGCAGTATTACGACCCGGGTGTCGGTGGCGACTTTTATGGCCGAACAAACACAGAAAAGGTCCATGATTACTTGGGAAGTGAGGTCCAAAACACCTGCAACTACCGCTTATTGCCATAGGTGCCGTGAAAGACAACCAAATGAAAATCTTTGAGATTTTAACTTAGAAGTTCTAATCTGCTGATTATTTTCTCGTTAATTGGATTGTAGAAATTCTGGAAATAGTGAGAAATGCCATCACAATTACCCAGAGCCCAAAGTGACACCTTCACACTGCTTGTTGTGTCCAACCAACATTACAAAATTATAAAAAATAGATTAAAATTATTAATAATAATTAAAATGAAAAGCAACAAATCTTTGCATCTGTGAAGCTGGAACCATGAAATGTTTTTACATGAAAAATGACTGAAACGATGATCAAAATAACCAATTAATTTTCTGTCAATCGACTAAAAGTTTCAGTTAGTTTGATTTATAGCAAAACATATTTTATAAGCCCTGTGTATGTTTTGTATGCAAAAATCTTTGTTATTTGTAAAGTAACTAAACTGTCAGATATAGTGGAGTCAAAAGCACAGCGTTTCCCTCTCAAATGTAGCAAAGTAAAAGTAGGAAGTGGCATTAAAAGAAAAGACTCAAGTAAAGTACAAGTACCTCAAATATGTACTAGTACTTGAGTAAATGTACTTAATTACATTCCACCTTTGTGAGAATATTTGCGATACTAAATCCTACTAAATAAATAAACTTCTGAGGCCAAGGAGCATCTCATACTACATTATTATGTTGGGTTACATAAAATTAAACTCTGAATGTTTTAGAAATAAAATCTCAGCAAGTCCCTCATATTTAACATTTGCACAGTCACTTAAAATGTCACTTATTGTTCATTTCACCACTCATTAATCACACTGTCATTTTCTTTTAGTTCCCATTTCTTTTAGTTCTTCCATCCGGATAATGAAGCTGCTCTTTCAGCGCTGACAGGTGAACCTGAAGTTAACTGAAAATTATGAACTAATAATTAACTCCCGTCATGCGTCAGGGGCCTGAAAAAGGTGACGGTGAAAACATCCCTCAGAAGTTAGTTCAAAGTGAAATTTCATGTACTGCCTTACAGAAAGGGTAGAAGCAGCTTTTCATCCTTTGGCTTTGATTCTGCCGTTGAAGATGGAGGAGATATCCAGCGTCTGACTGTGAGCTGTGAAGCTACTCAGCTAATGGTAAATCAGTGTCCTGACCTCAGCTGGCTGCATCAAGGAGAGTTAGTTTTGAAAGAATGACCTGTTGATTATGGAAGTTTATTAGTGACAAAACTGTTTAAAAAAACGGAACAAATTCGAGCCATAATGAACCTGCAAGTAGAGATTTAAAGGTGAACAGGGACGGTTTCATATACCAAACTATCCCAGTGTCTGAATTTACATACTTCTGTACTTAAACTTGCTATTTTGAGTGTATAAGTTAGTTCACACTAACAGGTATGGCAAAATGCAGTCCACTTCGAGTACCCAGATGGTTTACTCATAACGGTCAAAAAATTGAGTGAAGAACGCTGGACACTTCTCACCCTCAGTGGTCGCCATCTTACCTACGTAGTGGATGGAGGAGAGACCACCAACCTATGAAAATGGCGGCCGAGGCTGCAGCAGTTGTAGGCTGCGTAAACTTTCACTTATTTCACCTTAGCAGTACACCAAAATCTGTTTCTGAACTAGTTTGAGGCGAGAAATAAGCAATCCAGTTGCTGAATCTTCAGTCATATTAGATCTATGAGGCCTAATTTAAAAGTTTGTTCTGACTTTCGTAAGGCGAGGACACTACTGCACTGCTGACAGTTGCCACTTGCTTCCAGCTTGTGGGGGAGACGTGTCAGTTGGCCTCCGTTAACGACGGCCTGTTCAACGCTTCTTGCAGTTTTCATATAATTATATTTAGTGAACTATGACCTGCCAATTGGCCGAAAGAAAATACCATACATCCTCCAACCAGCGGGGGCCGATAATACCTGCATGAGAGGGGCCTGTTGGCAATAATGCTCTGCCCGGTTGCAATTCGTCATTAAAAAGAAGAAGAAGCGGTCAAATGTTGCAATTGTCATTTCCAACATACTTCACTCCCATATCTGGCTTTAGGGTCATATTTATTTTATAGTTATGCCTGAAGATAAATACTGAGCCTACGTTTTGTTATTTACTACTTTGATAGTACAAACTACTCATTTGTGCACCCCAATTTATTCTTACTTTGAAATTACACAATTTAAGTCCTCTAATTAATTTTGTGAATTTTTTGCATTTATTCCATTTGTCTTTGTGCCGTTAACACTATCTTTCTCATACAGTTTTGATACTCCAATGGAAACCTGGTTTCCCAGAAATTAAGTTTATGTACAATTTGCAACATGAAACATGACGCCTCCCAGTATGGCTCCACTTTGGTCCAAACTCAAATATTTCATCTATTCATCTAACTATTTGATGGACTGCCATGAAATTCATGATCCCCAGAGGATGAAATGATGAATGGATGGAATGATGTTAACATTTAGCCTAAGTTCAGCCTCATAGAGGTGTTAGCATGGCTGCAGACTTGAATCAGTGTGGCTAAAGAATTACTTGTGAATTCCCAGTAAAAAACCAGCAGCTGCTTGTTGTATTTAGTAGTAGTAGTAGTAGAGTAGTTAATGGTGTCACTCAGCAACTGATTCAGAGATAATGAGGGACAACTCATGAAGAAAGTGGTCAGTGTGTTGATTCATATCAACTAGTTATTACATAATGATTCATTAGTATCTCCAAGTCTGTTCTCCAGTAACTCATCATTATCTATTATATATAATCCCTCGATTCAGAGTTCACGAACTACTTATTAGAGATTCATCAATAATTAGATGGTTCCCAATTTGTTCCTCACTTGTTCCACTAAGGATTTTGTGTACTTTATTGTAAAATGGTGCCAAGGAACGAAAAGTGCTTTATATGGCCTGTAGGTTAAACATCAGTAACTCAGAGAATCCAACATAGTTAGACAATCATATTTACATCCACTATGTAGTGAGTTTAACCAGAACACAGTGTCCTCCTATTACTGACTTAATTATTTCAAATTTTTGTCAGTGTTGACATTTCTAAAGATCTGACTCATGTCTCCGTTACACCACCACATTAGACCACAGATTAGTGCTGTACTTTCTTATGTTTGAAATAATGCAAGTGGTCTTTCATTCACATTCACAAACTGCATCCTGACTCACCGGCTGCAGCAGAAAGAAGCTCTTCTTGACGAATCACATTGTGTTTGAATAAAGCCAGTGACCATCATCTGTACAGGTTGTCGGCTACCTGAAACTTTGAAGCGGTCCTTGAGGACCAGATGTGAGTCTGGTATACGTGACGAGCATGTGAACTGGATGCACCCACTTACACAACTTTGTGTCATCCAAACAGACACTTTTTATTTAACATAAAATGTATATATATATATGTATATGTATATATATATATACATATATATAAATATTTCCTTCTATCAATCGTCAAAAGTACATTTAATTAATTTTCTTAGAGAGGAATGTGAATATTGTATCTATTTGGACAGAGAAGAACAGAGATTTTATTTATTTAACTATTTACTGCTGGAAAAAGCTTATTAACTTTCATCATAACTTTAATGGCATTTCTCACTATTTTCAGAATCATTGAAAAGAAATTAAAATAATTAAAAAGAAAAGGAGTAAATCCTCCCATTTGTGGTGCTGGAACCATAAAATGTATTTGTCAATCAACTAATCGATCAATTGGCTGATTGTTTCAGCTGTACTTGAATATACTGTTGGGTAGTTTAATTTCCAACAAAACATATTTTATGAGCTCTTTGTTTGTTTTGTGTGCAAAAATCTTAGTAGTAAATGTGAGATGTAGTGGAGTAGAAGTAGAAAGTGGCATGAAAAGACTTAAGTAAAGTACAAGTACCTCAAATTTGTACTTAAGTACAGTACTTGAGTAAATGTCTGCAGTCTGCTGATAATCAGTCAGTGTTAATATTCAGAGCAGTGAGCTGTCGGGTCGGGAGGAGCTGCTGTGAACATCCTGAATATCCTGATCTGCACGCGTGACCAAACCTCTGAGATTCTGTGTGTTTAAGAGGAAAATCACGAGTGTGTTCATGCACACGCATTCATTAATTACACACAAATACGGCATATTGGACACGGTGAATTATACTCATCTGTGACATGAGGAACACAGTGGCTATCAGCCGTCACAGTCAGACAGATTCACGTGATATTTTTGAGCTTATGTGCAACATTTTTACTGCACATTTAAATTTATAATTTAACATAACAAAACAAGGTGGCATTGACATTAACTACATGTTCATATTACATTGTCAAATGTATCAAAATACAAAACAATCATCTGACTCACTGTATTAAAAAACCTGTTAAATGTGCAGTCATTTGGCAGCTAAGACTGATGACGACAGCTCACATATATATAAGGAAGTAAAATCAGACTGTTTGGTGTGAAACAACTCGGCTTTGTACAGTTTTTCATGGAAAGGAGAAGCTAACTGTCAACACTTCCTCATCTGCAGGAAAAACTGTCAAATCTGCTGTTGATCCCAAATAAGTTCATGTGACATCTTTACGCACTTTAGCCAGTAAATATACTGAATACTTAAAGCAACTAAGACGGTAAATTAATGTTACTGTTGAACAGGATGAAAAAAAATTAATTAAAACAACTAATATACTTAAAGCAGCTCAATGGAACTTTTCATTTTGTGTTGATGTTGGTGGTCCCTGTGGACAAAGGCGGTAGTGTTTCACCTAACGTTAGGTTACATGTTCCCTCCGCTTCACCCCCCGCTGCAAGGAGACTACTTCCCCAGGAGGAGAGCTCTGGAGACGGACCTTCAGTTAGCGGCTGAAGAAACTCGAATTCAGCCAGAGCAAACCCCAGTACCGTTTCATCTGACTTCATGGAAAAATCCAACCCAGCAATATAAAACAAGAGTCTACAGCCAAACTAGCTGCTCTGAGGTTGTACTTAGGCACTGTTGTGCTTTGAGCTAAATGCTAACATGCTGATGCTTAGCTGGTAATGTTTAAAGTGTTTACCACGCTAACATTTGCTAATTAGCACTAAACACAACGTGCAGCTGAGGCTGATGGGAATGTCATTAGTTTTGCAGGTATTTAGTCATAAACCAAAGTATCGGACGAATAAAAGTTAAAGGATCACCAAAGTTATTACAGTTCATCCTGAGGGGAACATGAATGTCTGAACCAAATTTCATCCATCAAATAATTGTCAAGACATGTCACTCAAAACCACAAATGTCAACCTCGTGGTGGCACTCGCAGAAAAGTGAGAGGATCACTTAAGTAATTAAGATTTATCCTCTGGGAACCTTGAATGTTTGTACAAAACGTCATGGCAACTAATCAAACAGTCGTTGAGATTTTTCCGTCTGGACCAAAGTGGTGGACCAACTGTCAGACATTTCCATCTGTAGAGGTGGTATATTAGTTTCATTAACCAAAGTATTTGACAAAGTGCAACTTTGATCTGATGGTGGCGCTAGATGAAAAGTTAAGAGATCTCCAAAGTTATTACAATTCGTCCTGAGGGGAACATGGATGTCTGAACCAAATTTCATGGCAATCCATCCAATAGCTGTTGAGATATTTCACAGAAAGACAAAAATGTCAACATGCTGGTGGCGCTAGAGGAAAAGTCAGAGGATCACCAAAGTCACTAGGATTCATCCTCTGGGGACCATAAATGTCTGTAGGAAAATTCAAGGCAATCCATCCGATAGATTTTTCAGTCTGAACCAAAGTGGTGGATCGGCATTGCCATCCATAGAGCCACGCTGCTGGCATGGCTAAAAATCACCATAACGTGATGCCATGGATGAATGAGTTTTAGAAACTCGTTTGTTCTCTCAAAAGCTCATAATGTCTTGGATACAAATCATTTGATGCAGATTTACTTCAATCAATCGATCAGTTCGCTTTACAGCTACAAGCCCAATGTGTGATACTGCCCTAATTCACTGTTTATAGCCAGAGGATGATGGGTAATCTACTCTCTGTTGTCCTTGTGAGTTAGACTGCAGCCATGAGAGGACGTTAATCATTTTAATCGCTCTCATCTTGAGATTGTTACGTGAGAACAAGCTGGAATATTTATGCTATTGTACTTTGAGAATTTAATGATGATTGTAAACTACTTGCATTCAATAAGAAGATGGTTTTGGTCAAAGATGAACAGAGGAGAGCCTTGGTGATGAGAATAAATATTCTCTCTGTAGCGCTGTTGTCAAGGAAGTCCTCAGGAAAAAAAAAAAATCAGAGCCAAGCATGCGAAAGCAATGTCAGGGTGCAATTTATTTCCCTTCTTGCACGTGTCCTCTCAGTGTTGTGTCTACACGTGGAGCTCTCATTTGTTGGAGTGCTGTGGCCTCTGTGGGGGAGGCTGGTTTCTCTGCTGTCAAAAAAGCAACACATGCCACATGGCAGATGTTCACTGTGGCAGATCCAAACACCCTTCACCTGTTTTTGTTGCTGTCCTCTGTACATGTGCAGCAGCAGCAGCAGCAGCAGGAGGGATTTGTAGAATGGATGTTTTGACCCCCCTGGAGGCTGAGAGACTGAGGAAAGACCAGTTTGGAGAGTTCTCATCAGCTTTGCTGCATAATCCCACTGAATTTACTGACTTAACATAACGCACGTGACCTGATTTATGTATTTTGCTTTATACTATATTATATTTGACATTTTGTTCTATACTGCTCCATTATAGTTATACATTATTTTATATTATATCACCTTATACCCCTATATTACACTATACTATATTATGTTAATATGTTATACTGTTTTATTACATTATGCACTATATTATATTTCTATATTGATACAGACAAACACTAAGTATCATTACTTAATTTTAATATACTGTATATTAGTCTGGTGTACGCTGTTTATATATAGCACATTATTGGTCACTTTTGCCTTGTAATTTGTTTTTATATAGTTTCTATTTTACTTCTATTCTTATTTTGGTTTTATATACCTCAAATTATTTATTGTTCTCTATTTATCTGTTCTTATTTCTGTCCTTGTGTTGCTGCAACAGCTGAATTTATCCTCTGAGGATCAATAAAGGGTTATTTTATCTCATCTTATTTTGTAATGAAATTATTTTCTTCTGTTCTCAATGAGAAAACTCATCACATTAGCCTTTACTTTACTTTAACCCGACTTTCTGAAAGTCACACCTGTCATTGGTGTCTTGTTTACAAAGATTTAAATAAACCTATAGCTTAAAATAGTTCAACATTTCAGGAAATGTACTTACTTGCTTTCTTGCCGAGAATTTGATGAGAAGATTGGCTGCAGCCAGTAGCTGCTTCGCTTAGTACAAAAACTGGAAACAGAGGGAAACGGCTAGCCTGGTTCAGGCTCAAAGGTGATCAAATCCACCTACCAGCACCTCTAAAGCTCACTAATTAACCTGTTGTCTCTCGTTATTTAACAAATATCTCTGCCACAAAGGGAATAAGCATATTTACCAAAATGTCGAACTATTCCTTTATGTGTATTTTGTGCAATAAGAACACTGTTTTTTGTAATAAATTCAAGCAGAAACACAAACTGCAAAATGTCATGAAGACGCTGATAAACTGACTTTCAAAACATTTGCAGTGAGTTGGGAGAAATTTTGTTATTTAGGGTAATATAACAAAGTCAGGCAATGTATCTTTAAAGTACAGATATGCATGTATTTATATTATATTAAAGTTTTGCATGTAAAATCCTAAACTACAAAGTAACTACAGCTGTCAGATAAATATGATGGCGTAACAAGACTAAGAGCCTTCAGCCAAGCTAGCAGCTCTGTGAGGCTGTACTTTGAGTTGAATGCTAAAATCAGCATGTTAACATGCTCACAATGACAGTGTTAACATCTGGATGTTCAGCAGGTTGTTTACCATGTTCTAATTGGTCAATCAATCAATCATGTTGGACAAATCTAAATTTTGACCTGATGGTGGCGCTAGTTGTACAGTCACAGGATCACCAAAGTTATTACAGTTCATCCTGAGGGGACCATGAAGGTTTATGCCAATTATTATGGCAATCCATGAAATAGTTGTTGAGACGTTTCCTTAAAAACCACAAACGTAATCCTCATGGTGCACCACGTAGAATAGTCAGAGCATCACCAAAGTCAGTAGGATTCATCCTCTGGGGATCATGAATGTCTGTCAGATATTTTAATCTGGACCAAAGTGGTGGACCAACCAATAACCTGCCATTTCCATCCGTGGAGCTGAGCTGCTGGCATGATTAAATTTGTCCTCAATGGACATGATGGTGGACTTGATAGTACTTGTGTGCTATAAGGAAAAGCAATGAGACCGCAACACTAACAGGAGGATGGTAGTTTGTGTGGAAGAGCAGCTTCACTGATGAACTGGTGCCTATATAAAAGGGGACCAATTACCAGGACAAAATCAGAGTCATGTTGGCAGATATTTGTTTATTTGAGTTCACCTCCTAACATGACAGCAGCCTCATTTTCAGGACAGATCACTGCTGCAGCACGAGGCCACCGTGTTGCTCCTCTTGCTATGCAAACGCAACATTTAACGTAATTACACAACAGCAGCAATCTTTCACCTGATCTTTGCCTCCGCTTCGGCCTGCCGGAGCTCACAGAGATTTTCATCAGGCTGGGAAATTGAGTCTGGTTATCTGAAGAGAAGCACTAACAGACAGGGCAGTAACTGGCTCCCCTGCGTCTGACTCCTGGCGAGATTAAAAACACTGGATGTCAGCCCAGGGGGGGATTCATGGCGCTCCGTGGCATTCTGGGAGATTGCCGCCATAACCTTGATTGAAGGAGTCCCAGCTGTTCAGTGGATTTTTTTCATTTGTCTGGTGGTAAACAAAGTGCAAGTGAGGACAAATATGAGGCTGTTTGCGGCACAAATCCCTCAGGGATCACTAATGCTGCACTTTTACGTACACGAAAAACACAATCCAGAGCTCTCAGGTTTGTTTCACCTGCTGACAGATGATGTGATGTCTGAGAGACGCATGTGATGTAGAGCAGCACATACAGTAACTCCCTCCCAGTGTTTTCTCCCAACCCTGGGATCTCATTATTCTTGCCCGAGGAGAATTGATCAAACAATGCAGTCAAACACGCCGCTATGATAACGAGCCAACAGCCAACTAATTATCTGCTCTTAGACCTCCTGTAGGAAAACTATCTTCTCTGGTCCTGAACGAGTGCTTGTGTTTCACTGTCAGCCGACGACTGTTTTCATCCACTTGGTTTAAAGAGGAGGATGGACTCTGTTTATGTGACCACAACAACAGATAGGAGACAGACCAGTATGGCACATGATACCAAATCAATAATCAAAATCACAAATTTATTCTTGATGTTTATGAAGACTGCAGCTGGCCTCATCAATGACACCCGGGACCCCCACTGATACCGACTCTTATCCCGCTTCACGGAGACTACAGATCACATTAATGTAAAGTCTCCACATCTGACTCAATTTTAAAATGTTATTATCACTACATATTGCACATATTCTTTATACTTTATACTGTGAGCAAAAAACAGATATATTTCACATATTTATTAAACTGTTTTTCTACTTTATATTTACGATTCTTGACTTTTGCAGTACTTCTCTCTTTCTTTTCTCTTCCTATGTTTATTGTTATGCACCAAAACACCAAGCAAATTCCTCGTGTGTGAAAAACCTACTTGGCAATAATCTGATTTACTTATCAATGTTATCAATCATGTAGTATTTATGAAGTTGTCTCACCTCCCAGTTGCTGATGTGCAGGAAAAATGTAATTGACTAGTGTGTACTGTTGAGTTGGTTAACAGCAGAGTATGTAGAGTGACTTCAAAGACAGTAAATGTCTCTAAAAAGTAAAAATTTTAGTCTTTCAAAACAAAACAGCAACAAATTCTTAGAATATATTTATAAAACAGGTGAAAAATGTCAATCTTTTGACAGATTTAAGGACTCAAAAGAGTAAAAGAAATGCTTCAACATTTATAGAAATATCCTTAAACTTAAAGTAGTTGATGTTTTTGCCCCTTTGGAGGCAGCGGAAAGAAGTTGTCAACACAACACTGACATATCGTCACCTTTTAAGTTGATATGTTGAAGTTGTTAGCAAACAGTTGCTTATTTACACATTCAGCAGTTATGGAGCAATATTATTATTCATTTGGAGTCACATTAGTGTCACCTGATGAATGTGAGGCCAATATTCGTCCTCTTTTAGCTCTGTTTTTGGTCTCCACCACCTCCTGGGGGAAATATCTGTCTCTTTAGCTGCTAAATGCTCCACTGTGGTTACCAGCTAGTCTCTAACTGTGTCTGTCTGCTGTTCGCTGCTGAGCAGGAAGTGTACTGTGGGTTTTTAGAGCTTTTTCTCTGAAAACAGCTGCCTGCTGCGTCCCAAAACAACACTATGAGAGCGAGGGGAGCTATTCAGGGGATAATTCTCTGTAGGTTCATCACTACCAGAGACCCCTTTCACATTCCTTGTTAATATAAAAGCATTGATTACAGCTGATTTAATAAAAGTCAGATGAGACTACTGACGTCAGTTTTTAATCCAAGATGTGTTCAGCCTAGCTTAGCACAGAGACGGAGAAAAAATAAGAGAAGTCAGCTCCAGATTCACCAAACCATGCAAATCTGCTCTTACCCAGGTGTGCTGAATGATGAATCCCACTTGATCATAAATTGGAGGCGTGTGTCCCATTTTTATTAGCATAGGTAACACCCCCTAAACACTATATAAGGGCAGGCGTTGTGCCTTGTGCAAATACTCTGGCACATGCTCAAGAATAGGAGAGATGCCACCAAAAAAAGGCTGTAAGAAGAAGAACTTCAGCAGTAGTGAAATTGATGTATTGCTAAATAAACTTAAACAAAGTAAACATGTGATTTTCCAGAGCGTCAGTACTGGTGGTGTTACAGGAAAATCAAAAACACAGCAATGGCAAGACATTTGTGATGCATCTAAGAGCAGCATGTAAGCAGAAGCTGAACACATGCGATATCATCCAAGGGTTTTTATAGTCTCAATTGGGCTCAATGGACCGATAGTATTTCTTTATCCCACGAATTAATAATCCAATCATCATAATTACTCTAAAACACATAATAATCTAAATTTGATTATATGATATTCATTCGTTTTTTTATGTTGCTCAAATTTAAAACTTATGTTGGACAAACAATTTGCGGACTGTGAAAAGAGTGCTCCTGACCACTTGTAAAAATTTTCCCTCACCTAAGAGAAGAGCAAAAATAAGAAAACATTGGTGAATCCCAGAAGTCAAAGTGTACTAACAAAATAAGAACAAATTGTGAATACGAACAAAAATAAGAGGACATTTTGTCGTATATCGCTTCCTGCATGAGGCCCACTGTTCGCCTCCATCAGATGTTACAAAATACAACTTCCAAACTGGGGAGACTCCAGGAAGTTACTGGTCAAGACAGGCAAGACATACTGTGGTCCAGCACGTAAAACGGGGAATTCTGGTTTTTACACTCCAGTTTTTCTACATTAAACAAATGAGATATAAAGTGTTAATTAGTGAGCTTTAGAGGTGCTGGTAGGTTTATTTTGTTACCTTTGGACTGAGCCAGGCTAGCTGTTTCCCTCTGTTTCCAGTCTTTATGCTAAGCTAAGCTAAACTGGGTGTTCGCTCCAGCTACATATTTACTGTATAAACATGAGAGGGATATTAATCTTCTCATCTATCTCAGCAAGAAAGCGAATAAACGTATTTCCCAAAATGTGGGACTATTCCTTTGATATTTGGTGCACCCTGTACGACCACGTCCTCTCTTGGTCTCTCTTTCCGTCCTCACACTTACACATAATTATTAACCCTGAGGACACACCGGTCCCTGGAGAAATACACAAATGCCAGAGTCACCTCTCCTTCTCCCCCTCTTCTGGGATTTGCCTCCCAGTCTGATTTAAGGTGTTGTCAGCTAGTCAATTTTTAAAGGAGCTCTCATCCCGGGCAGCGAGAGGACGCCCCTGCAAAACTGGAGAGGGAACCACTTTGTCTGCTTCAAATACCAACATTTAAAATATGATTTGTGTTTTGAGGATGTGGGCTGTTAAGAGGAGCTCTCGCACAGATACAGAGTGAACAATCAACCGTGGATTAATTCAGCATTGATTGCATGTAAAAAAAAGAAGTAAATCAATGTCTTTTCCCTCCTCACTGCTGCTTGTTTTCCTTTCGTCCCGGCTCTCGAGTTGTCTCCCTTGAGACCAACTCCTTCGCCTGCAGAATAACAATCTGCTCCGGTGACGCAGCCGATGACTCAGGACGGGATGAATTGAAATGATCCTCCGACATCATGTTTCTGCCATCGCAGGTGAGGATGCTCGCAGAATAATCAAATCATTTCAGGTCGATGTTGTTGCCGTGCGCCTCTTTATTCTGCTCACATTCGTCTCTTTGATGTGGAGAGGTCTGTGTCTCTCTGACACCTGCTGATTATGAAGTAATTATCATTTCCTTCAGGCTGCACAAGCAGCTGTAACTCTGACCTTTAGCCCCATCTCATTTCAGCTTGTGTTCATGCACTTTTTTATGGGGGAATAAAGTCTTAAATTTGATTTAAATTTAGAGGATGAATTGGTTTTTGATCCAGTTTCATTCTCCTGCTCTTACCTGTCCATAACCGGTTCTCATTACACATATACACATTTACAGTTTATTAATTTCATCACTACTGTACACCTGCACAGTATTATACAGTGATCAACCCCTTATAGCGATTAGCTTAGGACAGAATCATTCCTATTCAAATGCTGTTTAAATTATTTGCTTATAGTAATCAAGTAGTCCGCTTGCAGTGTTCATTTTGGGTCTTTTCATACATGACAACATCTGGAAAACATTTTTAAAACTACGGTAATTCTATTTTTTTTTTTTTACTTTACTCCCATGATTCGTTGCCTCACGGTAACCCGTCTGCTTCCAGCTGGCTACCTGAGGCTGGTGCGGCGTGCAAATTGAAATCATGACGGGAAAAAGAAAGTCATTTTCTCTCAATGAAAAACTTAGTCTCCTCGAAGCTTATGACAAACTGCCAAAAACGAGCCAGCAAGAAACAGTCAGCTGCTAGTGATGGAGACAGAAAACGAATGCGGGTGTTACCTTTCAAGCTTCGGTCCTTCGAACCGTAGTTGGGAGACCTCTGGTGTCTTTAGGCTAATTCAATTGGCTTTAGTCTGGCTCGTCAGTTAGCTGGTAACTAGCCTCTGCTTTGAAGAACGGTCGGGAGACGTCGTGGTGACGTTGCATAAAACAGGTGTTTTATTCACGCGGTGCAGTGAACACAATATATGGCCCTTTTCACAACCGCTTTACTTGAACCTGAGCTTATCTACTTTCTGCTGACGACTGTAACTTAACAACCCATGGAAGCATGCGCTTCACGGTGTCTGCCGCACATACAGGTACTTTTTCTACACACACAGGAGAGACTCACTTCCCATAACAAACCTGCCAGACTACGTCACATGCATACGTCCACCAGGCCACCTTCCTTAAAGGGGAAGGCTCGGCTGGTAAATTTGGTAATAATAATCATCCACTTATAGTGATCAATTTGACCTGGACAGACGTGATCACTGTAAGAGGTTTCCACTGTATTTTATTCTAATATATATTTCCACCTCTGCACTTTTTTTCCCTTTTTTATACATACATGTAAATATGCCTGAAAACAAAGAATTTCATTGCCGATGACTGCTTCACTGTACTGGTTGTCCATATGACAAATAAAGAACTTTAACTCTTTAACTATATTTGTCATTTATTGACTGTTAATTTTTTATTTTTTCTGCTCCTATTTCTTGCATTGTCCTTTTCTGTGTATTTTTACGGAGCCCTTGAAAGGTCACGGTGGGAATTTCTCCCTTGCATTAGGTTTTGTGTTCCCTCTGATTCATAGAGGAAGGCCGAGCTTTGACAGCAGAGCACAGCATGGATGAATAATATATTATTATTTTACAGCAGCTGGTTGGGACCAAGCTGTGAGTGGGTGCATCCTCAGCAAGACTTACAGCTGGTGTTAAGACATCTAGTTCTCAGTTTGTTAAAAGCGGCTGCTGATGTGACTGTGGCTGTAGCCTGTTGTTTGGTTGTTATCATTATGGCTGTGACACATTAGTTTTAATGGGTGTAACAGTAACTACATGCAGGATTTGTGTGTGTGCAGTGAACTGACATGGTTGTGCAGGTGAAGCTCTTCATAAACTCCTCTGGTGTCTCTTATATCTGATGGGGTTCAAATACCGACATATCCACAGCTATAGACCCTGGAAGTCAAAGTCCCATTTATTTTTCCCTTAAACAAAGTTACGTGAGTCACAGTTGGAGACCTTCTACGGCTCGGATCGGCACGAAACTCTCCTGGTCGAATCATCATGAACAAACATCTGGTTCTTTGAAGCTGAAGGAGCTGGAGATTATGAGAAAACTGAAGCTTGAATCAGTTCACTTTGGATTTCTGGGTGCAACCACGGCACCACGTTTTGTTTACAGCTACAACAAAGCATTTTCAATTTGCTACCACTCTAACTGGCTTCTTCTCCATAGCAACAGCAGCTGGGGTTCATGGGTATTGTAAACTGGTGGTTTAAACATAAACCTGGTTTCATCACCCAGGAGAATCCTGTGTTTCTATGTTCAGTAACACTGAAGAGATTGTTTAAAGTCAAAATTGAAATACAGAACACGGAAAAAAAACACTTCTGGAACCAGCAGCCCCTCCCACTTCGCAACTCTGTAACCAATCAGATGTCCCGATGACGTAATGCTGTTGTGTACGTGAGGTTGATATGTTGACGGACGTAAGATAAAGCAGTGGCATCCCGCACATCGTTTGGAGTTTATGTATTAGATTAAATTCAACTTTATTGTCATTACACAGAGTACAATTACTGAGAAATGCAGTTTAGCATCTAACCAGAAAAAAGCAGTGAAGTGCAAAGTAATGTACAAATGTATTGAGGTAATATATAGAATAAACAGTAAGGGGAACAGTGTGAAATGAATACACTAAGACACTGAGTATTGTTATACTACATGGTACAAGTGTTTGTCCACTACTTTAAAATCAAAACTGCTCCACCAATTGGAAATCTGCTCAAAGATTGTAGGCCAACCCCTTGAGAAACTCTATGAATCAGCCTATCATAATAACATATTATGATATGTTGGTCAACAACATTGTCTCTGACCCCAACCATGTTTTGAACAGTGAATACGAATTGTTACCATCAAACCGGAGATACAGGGTTCCACGATTTAATAAGGTTAGACTCAAGCACTCTTTTGTGCACCAGTCAATCCTAAAATTAAATATGGAGCTTAATTCCAGATCGTCAAATGTACGTTGAAGGGTCTTGAATATTTGTCTTTTGTGATTGTAATTCTATGTTAAATGTATGTATCTTTGTACCTTGTCCTAATTCTTGTCCTTTTTGTGGTGTTGCAAACGGAGCTGCTGTGACGCAAGAAAAATTTCAGACTTGATCTGACAATAAAGTACTATCATCATCATCATCATCATCATCATTTCATTTTAGAATCAGAATCTGGTTTATTGCCAAGTAGGTTTACACATACAGGGAATGTTCCTGTGAAAGTGCGGGTGTCACATCACCCGTAACACCCGCCGTTGCAACGCCTGACTGCCGGTGATGACCAGGAGATACAAAAGGAGTGTTGGATGCTTGGTTAACGGTGACTACTGCACCATTTACCAAGCTGTCTTTCAGTAACCAAAGTGTAACTTAAAGTCAATTCTGAGGAATGCATTGTACCATCCACTTCTGTCTGACAAGTGACTGCTTCTCTCTGTGAAATTTGCTTGCTAAAGTTTATCAAAGTTGAACCCTAAGCAATAGCTCAGCACAAACTGATTTTTAAAAAATGTCTTTTACACACTGGTGTGACTGAACCCTTAGGTTGCAAGAAGTACCACAACCCCTCCTCTCTGGCACACTGAAGATTACAAGCTTCACACCCAGTAAAACATCTGTGTGCATTAGTGTCATAAATTTTCAGCTGAAGTTAACCTTCCTTTTAGAGAGGCCTGCCTGAGACCAGGCTTCCGTAATGCAGCTTTAAGATTTGGATTCGGGAATTAATGGTATTAACACATGGTCCTCATAAGGACAGACAGAAAGGTGTATGTGAGTGTGTGTGCTCTCACCAGTGCCCCTGCAGCATACAGCATGGCCTGGTCTGACAGGAAGTCTTTCTTGGCAGTGTGGTAACAGCTGTAGGCCAGCTCGTAGTGCTGAACCAGGAAGCACAGGTCAGCCATCTTCCTGATCTGTAGCTCAGGTGCTTCTGGGGGATATCTGACATCATAGATGTGAAAGATCAAACCAGCAATGTATATTGTGTTTGTGGTGTAGCATGGTGTTAATGTATAAATGCATGGGAGCCCTGTTGAAGTCTAATATGAAGTATGATGGAGGTGTGGTGGTAGGGAGCTTACAGAATGCCACACGTGCTCTTTGGTTCACTGATGCTCTTCTCTGGAACTTTCCCTCCACCAAACCATTTCTTGGTCGCAGTGAACAGAGACCGGCTCAGACCTTTCCTGGAGACCAGCTGTGGACAGACAGGCAGATCATGTGTCTGAGAGCTGGGAGGATGTTGGGGGGTGGGGCTAAACAGTATTTTGAAGCAATATTATTTGCAAATGTGCATGGAGAGTTGTGTGTCTCCGCACACATTTGGAAATAATATTGCTACAATAATACCCCCATAATAAGTCAGTGATCATAATCAGCTCTTCGCGGTTACTGAACCTCAGGGTTCAATAGTTATGGGGCAAAACATGAAGTGCTATATATATGGCCTCACGGTGGCCCAACTGCTGCCACAACCACACCAAAAACAAATGACTCACTCCTTGATGCTTGGCCTAACTTTTTATTACTTATTATTATAACTTATTATTACTTTTTATTTTTTTATTTTATTGAAATCTCTAGTTTTTAAGATATCCTACTAACAAAGAGACAAAGAAACAAAAGTGACTGAAAACAAGTACTTTATTTTGTTATTTGTTTATATTTGCACTATGTATATTTGCATTCTTTCCTACTTTGTATTGCCACTGCTGCACAAAACTTTCCCTCGGGATGAATAAAGTAATATCTTATCTTATCTTACAAAAGTCCTGCAATAAGTCCTACCTTCATGAAGGTTCTAATGTTATTATTAGAGAAGTGTTGATTCAACAGTATGGTCCTTGTGGAGGCTACAGTTTTTGGTGCTGTTGAATTGTATGGCATTAGACTGACAGGTCTTTCTATTATTTTGTCCACCCATTCATATCAATGAGGGTAGGCTAAATAACAGAAACACCTCTCTGTATAATGCAATGCCATTCAATAGCACCACAAACAACATCCTCCAAAATCACCACACAGTTGAAACAACACCTCACCTCTGAATACTAGATCAAACTTCAGTTTGACCCCAGTTTTACAAGTTAGCTGTAGCTGGATTGCAAGATTGATTCTGTCATTGTTTTAGGTTTAGTTCTGTGGATCATTTTTGGTAGTAATGAAATATATTTCTGGAGAAGCTGGAATTGAAAATTGTTGACATTTGTTGAAGTTGAAGCAGTTTTAGTGATTCAGTCACATTTATCACAATCAAAATCAGTTTCAATATGTTGAGGGTCAAGACTTGGACCTACCTGGTCGTTGAGCTGTCTGATGTTCTTCTCTATGTGTGGCAGCAGGCCTCTGAAGGTGAACTCTTGGATGAACTGTCTGATGTGATCGTGGTCATTCAGGGTCAGACATGCCCCGTGGCTCCCTGCTCTCCCCGCCAGGCTCTCTGGATCTCCTTGGGTGAGCAGGCTCTCCGAGCTGCTTGCTGTGTCCAGCTGGAGAGGATGGCTTTCCAGGCTGTTGGACACTCCGTCTGGTAGGAAGCAGTGTCAAAACTAAACTCACAACATAGTGACCTTTGGTCAACCTGATCAAATCAAAAAGCCTTCAGTATTGCATGGCTGACACCAATACATTTGGCTAAAAGCCTGTCAAAATCTGGGTGTTGGTAACAATGGTGTTAGCAAATAAATATTAAAAGCTTTTTACTATACCCATGATTGCCTCATATTTTATTTCTTGTTTGCCTTTGTTGTAGCTACTGACTCCAAAGAGCACCTTAGTTGGTTAAGTGTTACTTATTTATCCACTTACAAGTCACGTAAACAGTGCTGCCATAGCCTACGCTCCCAGGGCTTCATTACTCTCTCCATCCCCTCAGTCCGTACAGAATTTGGTAAAAAGGCCTCCTACTCTGCCCCCTAAGCCTGGAACCTGCTACAGCAGGAATGAAGCTGTCCAGCATGATTTTTAACTACTTTTAAGAAATCTGGAGAGAGCGTCTGTGGGGGTTTGCTCTTGTACATAGTTTGAAACAAGACTAGGTCAAAACCTAGTATATGGCTGGACTGTGTATGGTCTAATAATTGTGGCTAAATTGTTACAGGCATAGTCAGTGGTCGTGTCTATAATGTGAACTCCTGGATATCAAATGTTCATCTGCAATTTTCTGTAGTGGTCCCAGAAATATTTGTTCTTACAGCGTACTGAGGTAGAATATCACATGACATGGTTAAGCTACATTTGACTAAAAAAATGTTGTAAATGCAGTTGCAAGAACAAAACTTTCCACTCATATTTTAAGATTTTTGTAAGAGAACTTATTCTAATTACTGCATAACTATTCTAATGACCTATTAACTCCGCTGCTCTTTCATTCGTTTCTATCTGTAGGACGTCTCGTTTTCCTGACTCACTGTGTTGAGTGTTTTGTCAGAGTGGTTGTTATTTGGGGTGTTTAACTTTGCACTGTCCCTCACTCTGCACAGCTGATTTCTCATTTCTCTCCTACTCTGCTCTGTGCTGGACTGTTACCATCTGTAACCATTGTCTCTGCCTCTCTCTGGTAAAGTTTTGCCACCACAGCTAAAATAAAATCACAAAAGAGAACAAAACATTCCACAATCAATCATCTGATCCACTTCATCAATATACGTGGTTGTTGTTGCTTTGTAACCAGTGTTTTACTCTAACGTTAACATTACCAGACCCAATTCCGTGATTAATGTGATTGCATATGTTACCTTTCCAGATCCACGGTTCCGAACTGGAGTTAGGAGACCTCTTGTTTTATTGTAATTGACTTCACCATGGCTTGTCGCTGGTGACTAGACGCCGTAGAACGGAGACTTTTTATTTCTCTTCTGTGGCAGCGAACACAACACACAACCTTTCAGTAACTATGATGCTGCAGCCTGAGCTCATCCACTACCATTAATAGCATGTACTTCTCTGTGGCTGCAGCACCGTGCAGTTACCTCTCTCTCACACCTGCCACCAACCTCCACTCATTGCCTTCAAAACTCACTAGACTACGTTACAGCGGGACACTTGGCAGCTCTGTACTATATTTTATGGGAATTTCTGAGATATGCCGCCGTCACGCCGCCGCCCAGTAGACGTTCATGCACTCGCCTTAACGTCGCCACTGGTGTCTCGCCTGCAGTCCCAATCAATCCCATTAAAAACTCCACACAGTGTGTTGGCAACGGAAGGGTAGACTGCTCCTTCTCCTTCTCCAGGTAATCCTTAAATTGGCACAATCCACCCGTAATACTAGCGGTCGCTTTAGAGGGCGGCGCCTGTACTCATAGTGTAGTAGCTACGCAAGTAACGTTCCCACCTATTAATTTTGAAAGAAACTCCAACACTCGGCCGACTAATCGTGTAACTCCATCACTCACTCACTCGCTCGCTCAGTGACAGACTTTTGCTTTTGTAGGGCTGGCCCTCTGCAGTCCACTCAAAAATCTGACTACTACTTTGGAATTTGTGCACTTCTCACTTTTATGATTTGTTTTCTATTTTTGTCTCTGTATTGAATGTCCTATCTGTCAGTAACTTTGTGTTGTATTGCTGCTGTTGTCTTGACCGTGTCTCTCTTGAGAATGAGATTCTGTGTCTCATTGAGATAAGAGATAAATAAAGGTTAAAAAATAAATAAAATTTATAAAAGTGTGACATTTTTAAAAACATTTTTTACCTATTGTTCATCAAGCAAAGACTGACCTTTCTCTGTTGAGTGATGGCAGTCCACTTCAGCTGCACCGATACTGTTCTCAACAGCAGCACTGTTCACATTTGGAGCTATATCATCAAGCATATCCTGCAGTAAGAGTCACCATGTTAATACAAGGCACATTTTTGACGAAAGACAAAACAGACTAACCCTATGGATGATTCATGTGTTGTGTATTAATGTACAAGTTAATTCAGTTTTGGGACTGAATTAACTTATACATTAATACACAACACATGAAACATGTATAGATTATAAAATTGGGTTTGGGGGCAAAAAACATTGTACCATTTTTGTCCAAACTCTACAGCATGGATGTTAAAGTTCTGTGTAGTACTTAGACTGGCATTACTTGCCAGTGTATTATTATAAATAAAAAAACCTGGAATTCCTGATTACTTGCGTTTTAATCAGATTAAATCAATTATTATAATTAACATCTGCAGCTGGCCAGTGGTCCTTGGTCAGAGGCTTGTGGATTTTGCTTTTCATTTTTTTTCCCAAACTTACATTTTAATGTTGCCGTAGTTGATGACACTGGACCACGGTCAGTCACTGCATGTGGAGGAAGCTACAGTGCTTACCTGGTTATGCAGATTATTCTTGTGCAGGTATTGACTCCAGGGGTCTGGAATCTGTTCATCTTCTTCAGCTGACAAGGTACGAGAGTTAATTTTCAACAGATAGCAGCCCTGAGAACCATACCTCTGTTTCATATCTTCATACACCATATCTGCCCTGGAGAGGAAGGAGGAACACTGATCAAACACAAAACAGCTAACTCTTACTAAAACCAACAAATTCATCTACAGTAGTCCTGCTTTTTTTTTTAAACATTTGACAATGTTGACTCTGTAGTGGTTTTAATAGATTTTTTTAAATCATTCTCTATTCATGAATTGATGTCTTTTATATCAAGAAGCACCCCAAAAAGACAAAAATCACAGTACTGGAAGTCTTGACATTTACAGTTCAGAGAAACACAGAGAAAATACAACATGGAATACTTCAATAATGTCATCCATTTGCAACAACACTGATGCCAAGAAAATAATGCTAATGTTACACAACCTTAGATGGTGTAATAGTATCTGACAGATCTGCAGAAATCTATACATGTACATAGTGAAGTTTCATTCAGTACCTCTGTTCATCCCCCTCGCTCATGTCATGTAGTAAGACGTAGTACTTGAGCGTGTTGGGGATAAACCACTTAGGGTTACAGTACTCTCCACTGTGCTGAATCCTGTGCTGCTCCTGGGAAAGCTTAAGAAACTGCTCCACAGGAACTGCCTCAGTGGAGGACACCACCAGCAGGCCTGTTAGGACCAGGATGTCAAGGACACAACTATAAACCATGTGGATCCATCAGACAAGAGCAGATACACTGAACCAGGAGGGTCCATGGGAGCAGAACCACTACTACTACTACTACTACTACTACTAATAATAATAATAATAATAATAATAATAATAATAACAATAATAATAACAATAATAATAACAATAATAACAACAACAACAACAACAATAGTGTTACATCGTTATCACATTATGCAAGTAAAGTTGTAACTTCACGTGGCTTTTAAATCAAGAAACCAAGCCATCATGTTATACAATAACAGTATTTGCAGCAGTAACAGCTTTTCATAGTAAAACTTAACTGTAGGGCTAAACAAACTGAAGATCATATCTAATGATAATATAATTTTACAGACAAACATTGCAATTGCAATTTATATTGTGAATATTTTTAATAAGATAAAGTCTAGATCTGTATTTGTAACAATTTTCAAACACAATCATGGCATTCAAAATTGTGTGTCATATTTAACAATAACAACCACAGTTGCCCAGTTGGGATGATAATGACAAACTGCTGGTAAGTCACGTCTGACAATGACTAATGATACTGTTGGCAGCTCTGCACTTTAGCTGCTGGACTAACTTTAGCTTTACAGGCTGACAGGACCAGTTAATGTTAGCATCAGACACTGGTATTCTCGGATGTGAAGCAGCTTGTGCCAGGTCCAGATTCAGAACTTTTAAAAAGGTCCTGAAACCCATTTTGCAATCAGCTTCTTACTATGAGCAGTATGGTTGTAGATGAACACGCTATTTTCTGCAGAAGTTTGAACAGTTTTTATTATTTCCAATGAGAGATTTACAGTATTCTTTGTTTTGTCTGAGCTCTGCTCAGTGGTTTGAAGTGGGTGAGATTCTGTTGGGAAAAGGTACTGTCATGTATTTTTGTGCACCAGGATTTAGCAACATCTGAATCAAAATCTGATGACCTTTAGGGTTGTTTGCTTGTTATTATTTGATGTTACAGAGACATATTTAAAAATTGAAACCAAGTTTTTAGGGGCTTTAAGGTAATAGGCTTGATGTGATTTTCTTAAAAGTTTACTAGGAAGATTCTGACTACTGTTCACTATTTTTTACTACAAACAACTACAAACAGTGCTGTTTTTTTGCCTCCTTCCTAAATTTCTTCTATTTTTGCATATTTCTCACACTTAATTGTTTCAGATCTTCAAACAAAATTGAAAATGAGACACAGACAACATAGTTAAACACAAAATACGTTATCCAACACCAACTGGCCCCATGTGGAAAAGTAACTGTCCCCTTACTTACCCATTCAACCAATGAACCAAACTGAATTAATAATTGGGATAAATTAGACGAGACACAATCAAACTTGATTAGTGCCTGCTCTGTTGAATCTAAAGATCACTTAATTAAAAACCTTTCTAGCAATGTGAAGTTGGCTAAAGATCTCAACAAGCAGCACAGCATGCCACGATCAAAAGAAATTCCAGAAGAGATGAAAAAGAAAGTTATTGAAATATATCAGTCTGGTAAGGGTTACAACGGCATTTCTAAGGCTCTGGGAATCCAGCGAACCACTCCAGAGAGCCATTATCTCCAAATGGAGAAAAATTGGAACAGTGGTGAATCTTTCCAGGAGTGGCCGGGCTACCAAAATTCTTCCAAGAGCACACTGATGACTCAGGAAGTCACAAAAGAACCCAGACAAACTTTTAAGGAACTGAAGACCGTGCTCACCTCAGTTAATGTCAGCGTTCATGATTCCACCATAAGAAAGAGACTGGCCCAAAATGGTATCCATGGGAGAGTTGCAAGGCGAAATCCACCGCTAACCAAGAGGAACATAAAGGTTCGTCTCACTTGCCAAAAAACACATTGATGGCCCCTATCCCTTTTGGGATAATGTTCTTTGGACTGATGAGTCGAAAGTGGAGCTTTTTGGAAGACATGGGTCCCGTTACATCTGGCATAAAGCTAACAGCATTCTACAATAAGAACCTCATACTGACAGTCAAACATGGTGACGGTAGTGTGATGGTGTAGGGATATTTTGCTGCTTTAGGACCTCATGGTAATTGACAGATGAATTCTGAATTCTGCTCTCTACCAAAAAGTTCTGAGGGAGAATGTCTAATCATCAGTCTGTGATCTGAAGCTCAAGCACAATTGGGTTTTGCAGCAAGACAACAATCCAAAGCACAAGTCTACCTGTGAATGGCTCAAAAGAAACAAAATTAAGGTTTTGGAGTGGCCTAGTTCTGACTTGAATTCCAATTGAGATGCTGTGGCAGGACCTTAAATGGGCAGTTCATGCTCGAAAACCCTCTAATGTAGCTGAATTAAAGCAATTCTGCAAAGAAGAGTGATCTCCAGTTGTCTGAAGTGTTTGGTTGCAGTTGTTGCTGTTTAAGGTGGCACAACCACTTAAGGGGGGCAATTACTTTTTCACATGGGTGATATAGGTGTTGGACAACTTTTTCCCTTCAATAAATGAAATTATCATTTAAAACCTGTACTCTGTGTTTACTCAGGTTGTTATATTAATTTTTTTTGAAGATCTGAAACAATTAAGTATGCAAAATATGCAAAAGTAGAAGAAATCAGGAAGGGGGCAAATACTTTTTCACGGCATTGTACATGCAGTAAATCCTCTTACATTTTTTCCTTCCCCTTACAGTGGGTTTTCCAGACTTGGCTAAAACTTCACTGAGGAAAGAAAGGTACAGGTTCTGCTGGAGTTAACAAATAGCACATACTCAGTGTTGTATTTTAACAGAGCCTGTGACATGAATGATATCACACTGGAATTTTGAACAATTACCCGACCAGAGCATGTTGACTATTCATGACCAGTGGCCAGATTTGTGTGCTGTTGGAAGGATACAGGCGAGGTAGTGATTGAGGAACTCATGATCGGAGGCAGGCATTGACTGCAGGAAGTTCTCCCTGTAGGTTTCAAACCAGGGCGTGGTTGCTAGAAACATTAAGACAAAATGAGATCCAGGATTTCATCAACAACAACAATGAGCCATTGAACTGTATGTTTTTCCTTGTTTACCAGACCATTATGAAAAACCATTGCTTTTAGTTTGTGGTTTTGGTGTTAAAATACATATGTGAATGACACATGCCTGTTACTGTTAAGCAACTGTGTCACAATTTCATCAAGATAACACAACCTGGGCTGCTAAATAAGATGTAATTAAGAGAAATTAAACAATCCCAATGAAAAATGGTGCAGTTTATGTGTTGCTTTCAGCCCATTCACTGTCAAAGGGTCAGATCTGTCGGGCATTCATCCATAAGATGATGCCAAAGTAGTTTTCAAATGTTACACATAGTGGCTTTAATTTAAAAAAGAGTCGTCATTAATCATAAATTCTTCATCTCAAATATTCATATGATATGTGAAGAGCAACAACAGGAAAGCGGCTGTTCATCAGCGCTTTACAAAAATGATTTTTACTTGTATGGTACAACCAGGATCCCACCACAAGAGATACCAAGGTTTACATTCCCCATCTCTCTCTCTTTCTCCCTTCATTTCCTGTCATCTCTCCAAAACCTACTTTGTAATAAAGGCACAAAATGCAGAACAGAAAATCCAAAAGATGATAGAGGGAAATAATTTGAATGAGTAATTGCTCACATTTCCCCAAGAAATCGGCTGAAGTTGGCATCATAAACATCAATCCTAAGTAAAATGACTGAATACTCATTTTGCCTCTTCTCCTCTGTAATAAAGGGTTATGGCTTTTGATTTTTAATGCGTCTTGATGCATCTCATCTTACTATATAAACACAAATGCAATAACTGAATCATAAATCATTAATAGCCACTGTGAAAAAGTTGTTTCATTGTCACTTGATTCCTTTTCCATTTTCTACACCACAATGGAACTGTTACAGCTCGGGTGTTACTCAGACAGACACTGTGTTGCACAACGTCATATACACTGAGGTCCTGCAGTGACATCATCATCTAGCATGGCACACCAATATTAAAGAGTGGAAACAAACCACCCTAAACAAAACAATAATATTGGCCTTTCCGTGTTTTTTTTCTGTCCCACGTGATCTCGAAAGAGCTGGAGAGATACAGTGGTAAGAGAAGGGAATTAAATATATGTGACGTGAAAACTGCTCGATTTTAGACATCTGGACATAGTGAGCTAGTAAAGAGAAGTTTAGTTTCATCGAACACAATGAGGCCTGTCTGTATCTTAATTAACTTAAATACAGCAAACGCCACATCCTGCTGCAGGCTTCATATGAGCATAACACAGCATTAGTGACAAAAAAACGGGCGAACATGTTTTCAGCATACTTCCACTTGTATATGAATCAGTGATGATATAAACTACCTTTCGTGCAATAAACCAAGGCCGATTGTATTTAGCTTGCATTTGGAATTCATGAGTAGCCCGACTCATGGCAGTACATCTTCTTTAACAAATCCAAATGCCATTTCTCAAAGAATGCTTACAGTAAACTTTAAAAAAATATATGAAAGCCATAATTTATAACGTGATCCCTGCAAAGGATTGTGAACTCTGTGGGCTCCAACTTTTACTGAAACACTGGTCACTTTTTGTGGTTGTCTCTGCCACCATAGCCCTTTTAATTGTTGATATCTATACATCTCGGGTGATGTTTATTGAGAGGAATTTGATTTGATTTGATTTGCTCTTCCTTATAAATACAGTGGCAAAGGGCGAAGCGAACCTGGAGCGCTTTGTGTCCACAATGCACAGGTTAAGCGAACCGCACCGCAGACTTGAAAGCAAACCCTACTCAGACAACCTCCCAAGGAGGTGTGAGCACGGTTTGCTTCATAGGGGTCTGAGTTCTTTTGGAGTGTTCACATATGCACAAAAAATGCTGACTCATCACTCTGAGTTCGTTTGGAGGGCTGAAAGGGACCAAGTGTGAAAACACCCTAAGAGGACTGATTTTGGTTCGTTTAAAAGGGACTATATGTGAAAACACCCTGAATGACTTCAGTGATCCCTTTCACAAGGCCTACACCAAAGCAAAAGTTTGACATTGTGCAGAGCAAGGCCATTATTCCCACTAGAGCTGCGATCTCTGGAGCAGCTATGCTAGACATATCAGCAAGCATTACAATGATTTTCTGCCAGGTTGTAAAACAAAAGTTCAACGAAATTGAACTTCAACCAAATACTGTATGCTGACCTCTATCATCCATATGGGGTTCTGGCATTAACGGAAGGCAGAAGTTATGAAGTTTATGATGATTCACAGCTCTGTAACTCTACTCTTTGACCCTACAGTGACTTAAAAACTAAAAAAAATCTCAAGCCCAGCAGAATATGTAAACTATTTGGTGTGAAACTGCTGTCAGGAATCAGGAACTTTTGAGTGCAGTTTGAGTGAACCCTAAACCACTAACGTGTCACTAAAAGCACAGTGCCAGTCATGTCTCTCAAACCCTGCCCACATCACAGCCTCTGAGGATGGGTGTGCTCAGTGCAGTACAGTGGAGACACCCTAAGGTCATAAAGATGCAGTTTTAGAGACTGCATTAGACCTTTGGATATGTACTCAACAGCAGCATTACCTTCTCTACAGTTAAGTGATGGACAGGAAGTATAAAAAAGAAAATTAGGTCGTGGGGCATGTTGCATTAAACTCAGTGTAGATTTACGACTAAAACTGTGTGTAAAGATAGAAATAGGCATATGCATTCTTTTTGTCAAATTTTTAGAGAAGAACATATTGCTGGTTCTGTTTTATAATATATATATATATACATTATCAATCAATGTTGAACTGTGTGCACATGCACAAACCCCATTTCCACTCTAGCCATAAATGGATGTAAATACGCTAGTTGCATATTGCTATTTGTGCCCACTCCAAGACTCATTGTCCATCAGAGGAACGGCAAATAAACGCAATTTCACTGGTTCTCCAAAAGCGCCAGAACAGCTGTCATTACATGCAACCATTAATTTATCTCATATACCTATAAACCATCATCTGAGGTGATATCTCAATCATAATTATTAAACGTCAGAAAGAGGATCAATGATTCATTTATAGCACTTATATTGAGACAGACTTTACAAAGAACTTCACAATTGATAAAATTAAAAGATCATTAACCCGGGGAAATGATGGCTTAAATGTACATAAAAAGAATTATAAAATTCTCCACTTCAATTAAGTTTATAAATGCAGCATGACATTTTACAGAATGCTGTGCAGACTGAAAAAATAATAACACAATCAGGGAAATTGAGAAACAACCTAAACAAACAATGTTTACCACAAGATATATGATTGTTATATCACCTGCAGCTGGTCTGAAGTATACGTGAGGTGCGCACAGCCTCACAGCACATTCTTATTTTATAAATACCTGTTTATATGGTTTATATGTGGAAAAATGGCGTATGCATGGTTTTTTGTGCGTCCACATCGTTTATCTGGCCCCAGGTCAAAAATAACATAAAAAAATAAAATATTATTTCATACTTCTGGCAGTCTCAGTATATACAAAAAACACCCACCACATTGTCACAAAAAGTAGAGAGACACCCACAAGATGGTGCAGCTACTGGGGACTAGGGGGAAAGAGCAGGACAGGTGCAACAGAGCTAAGAGGACTATAGCTACCAGCCAGGAGACAGCGATACCTGTGTAGTGCTTGGAGGTGCTGGCTTCCAACAGTGTTTCTCTCCAGGCACTGTACCAGGGGATGCTAGCTTTAAGAGAGTGATCTGATAGGTGGAAGCAGAGAGCCAGGGATAATGTTAGCAACCTCCCATTTCCTTCAAGGTTTCCTCATTCAAAATGCAGATGATCAAGGGAAAAATCAAGAAGGAGAAACATTATAGAGGTCTGAAACTGACAGCCAACAATTAATTCAAAGTCACAGTGGTTTTCATTATATTAACTATTATAGTGTAACTACTACAAATGCAAATTGTGTCATTTTAATTTAAAGCAGAGGCCAGGCTAAAAAGTATCAGTAATTCGCTGACAAATTAACAGTCTTCAGATTTTACTTCATTCCAATTGTATTTCACACATATCAATGTAATTTTTATAATGTCATACGATTCCAAACTTTTCTGTATTTTTCTAGTCAGACTGCCTATCTGTATTTTAATACTTTAAATTAACAAATTACTTAGTACATAGACAGGTCCTGAAAAATGGTGAACCTCTAAATATTTTTACTTTGACATTTGTTTATAAGAAAACTCCACAAGAAGTAATTATAGGAAAATTCCAATTTGTGTGAACATGGTGACATCACTAAATAGAAGTCCAGCTAGTAAAGAAACACAAGCAGTCGGACAGGGTGTTAACAGTCTAACAACAGTCTATTCAGATCCGTACTTGGAGGTAAAATTGACAGTGAACGCCCTTGTAACGTCACTATTTTACAGCCAGTATAGTAGGTTAAAGTTTAAGAAGAAAATAGGTCTCTGTACTGTGAAAGATGTTTTCAACAAGAGTATGGGGAATCATTTTATTTATGTTCCTTTGTTTTATTTTCCATATTCTAAGACAAATTGCCATCCACTAGATGGTTTTAACAAAGTTAAACAAAGTTTACTTTGTATGCACAGAAAAAAACACAGCTCCCATGAAAAAACTAAGTGCAGCAGTGCGAGTACTTATGTCACCAGAACTTGGTTTTGTCCATATCCATAAAACTCACAAAACTTCTAAAGTCTTTTTCAACTTTCTGGTTGTAATCTCTGCTGTCTAAAAATTTTTACAGCTCCTTTCTGTCCTGCTGTTCTTACAGACATGTCTGAGCCAGCCTCGACTCGGCAATGTCTAGGGCTTATGGGAAATAGTGTTTGTTAAAGGCTGCTATAAAACATAAATATCAAATAAACAACATTATATTGTTTTTCAAAAAAACTACCATCTTTATATAAACATATGAAGCAAGCCACAACAACATATTGTTGAGAAAGGCCCTGTTCCATGCTGTATTTTTAGTATACACTCCCCTCCAAAAGTATAGGAACAGTGAGGCCAATTCCTGTATTTTTGCTGTAGACTGAAAACATTTGGGTTTGACATCAAAAGAGGAATATGAGACAAGAGATCAACATTTCAGCTTTTATTTCCAGGTATTTACATCTGGATCTGATACACAACTTAGAAGATAGCATTATTTGTAACGGAACACCAAAAGTATTGGAACAGATAGACTTAAAATAGATTAAAGTGAATAAGACTTAATATTTAGTTGCAAATCCTTTGCTTGCAATAACTGCATCAAGCCTGTGACCCATTGACATCACCAAACTTTTGCATTCTTCTTTTGTGATGCTTTTCCAGGCTTTCACCGCAGCCTCTTTCAGTTGTTGTTTGTTTTGGGGGGTTACTCCCTTCAGTCTCCTCTTTAGCAGGTAAAATGCATGCTCTATAGGGTTTAAGTCTGGAGATTGACTTGGCCAGTCTAAAACCTTCCACTTCTTGCCCCTGATGAACTCCTTTGTTGTTTTGGCAGTGTGTTTTGGGTCATTATCTTGCTACACGATGAAGGATCTCCCAATCAGTTTGGTTGCATCTTTCTTTAAATTGGCAGACAAAATGTTTCTGTAGACTTCTGAGTTCATTTTGCTGCTGCCATCATGTGTTACATCATCANTCTTTTGATGTCAAACCCAAATGTTTTCAGTCTACAGCAAAAATACAGGAATTGGCCTCACTGTTCCAATACTTTTGGAGGGGAGTGTGTATGGCAGTGTAGTTACAAGTGTCAATGGGATTTTGAATGAGATCTTCTTACTTCTGGAATAGAAACCAGAAGTTCTGGTTTTACTGTGGCTCCAATGTGATAAAAGAAACGTTTTTTGTTCATCGTTTCATTTGACATAGATAATCAGCTCAGAAAATGTTTTCCTTCTTGCTTGTAAATTTTCATTTATGAATATAAAATTGGGTCAGAATAACAAATAAGTACAGTAAAACTGAGAGCAAGAATTCCTATAATATTCATTGAATCCAAACAATACATTTGTACAAAGTAATGTAAACTGAGGGTAGATATTATCACGATCACAGACTTTCATTTGGTTGGCAACTTTCAAGAAGGCGGGTCTTACCTAATATGAGCCTGTCTGAGGGCAAACACCAGGTAAGAATAGTAGAGATGGACGCATGAGATGGTGAGCTGCAGATGAATGCAAAGAGCAACTTTTCATTGAGACCATGATGAACAATGAATGATACGCCTCATCCTTGAAGTATTTTGGTTCAGACTTGACTCAACATTACGTTGTCTTCAACTCACAGAGAGACATACTTTCAAGTGTCCAAGGCCAAGTGTTGTGTAAGTTAGTATAAGGGTCAGTCCGTACCAACTCACCCAGAATTCAGAACGTTTCCCATTTCATTTCATGGATTTTCTTGAAAAAATTCATGTGAAAAGGAAGGAAAAGGAAATTTGCAAGTTACAGAGCTATTACAGAGTGACAGAGCTGTACACAGCTGTAACTTGCAAATTTCCCGAACCCAAAGAAAAACAGGCCCAATAGGTATCACACAGAGACAGAAAACCTTAAAGTCAACGTAGTACAAATATCAACCTGTGAAATGAAACCACTGAATGTAATATTACAGCCAGTGAAAAGTACGAAAAATTAGCTATTTTCATAAATTTATTAAATGATAAAGGAGTACCATTACATCTTTAATTTTTTTTGTATACTCTACTGCTCAAAAGTTTGGGGTCACTTAGCAATGTCCTTATTTTTGAATTTTTTTAAATCAAAATAACATTAAATTGATCAGAAATACAGTCTAGACATTATTGATGTGGTAAATGACTATTATAGCTGGAAACAGCTGATTTTTAATGGAATATCTATATAGGCATACAGAGGCCCATTTNGGAGAACCCTTTTGCAATTATGTCAGCTGAAAACTGTTGTGCTGATTAAAGAGGCAATAAAATTGGCCTTCTTCAGGCTAGTTGAGTATCTGGAGCATCAGCATTTGTGGGTTCGATTATGGTCTCAAAATGGCCAGAAAAAAAGAACTTTCTTCTGAAACTTGTCAGTCTATTCTTGTTCTGAGAAATGAAGGCTATTCCATGCAAGAAATTGCCAAGAAACTGAAGATCTCATGCAACGGTGTGTACTATTCCCTTCACAGAACAGCGCGAACTGGCTCTAACCAGAATAGAAAGAGAAGTGGGATTCCCCGGTGCACAATTAAGCAAGAGGACAAGTACATCAGGGACTCTAGTTTGAGAAACAGACGCCTCACAGGTCCTCAACTAGCAGCTTCATTAAATGGTATCCGCAAAACACCAGTCTCAACGTCAACAGTAAAGAGGCGAATCCTGGATGCCGGCCTTCTCGGCAGAGTGACAAAGAAAATGCCATATCTGAGACCGGCCGATAAAAAGAAAAGATTAAGATGGGCAAAAGAACACAGACACTGGACAGAATCCAAGTTTGAGGTGTTTGGATCACAAAGAAGATTTGTGAGACGCAGAAGAAATGAAAAGATGCTGGAGGAGTGCTTGAAGCCATCTGTCAAGCATGACAGAGGAAATGTGATGGTCTGGGGATGTTTTGGTGCTGGTAAAGTTGGAGATTTGTACTAGGTAAAAGGGATCATAAATAAGGAAGGCTATCACTCCTTTTTGCAACGCCATGCCATACCCTCTGGACAGCGCTTGATTGGAGCCAATTTCCTCCTACAACAGAACAATGACCCAAAACACAGCTCCAAACTATGCAAGAACTACTTAGGGAAGAAGCAGTCAGCTGGTATTCTGTCTATAATGGAGTGGCCTGCGCAGTCACCAGATCTCAACCCTATTGAGCTGTTGTGGGAGCAGCTTGACCGTATAGTACATAAGAAGTGCCCATCAAGCCAATCCAATCTGTGGGAGGTGCTTCAGGAAGCATGAGCTGAAATTTCTCCAGATTACCTCAACAAATTGATAGCTAGAATGCCAAAGGTCTGCAAGGCTGTAATTGCTGAAAATGGAGGATTCTTTGACAAAAGCAAAGTTTGAAGGACAAAATTATTATTTCAAGTAAAAATCATTATTTCTAACCATGTCAATGTCTTGACTATATTTTCTATTCATTTTGCAACTCATTTGATAAATAAAAGTTGGAGTTTTCATGGAAAAAATTAAATTGGGTGACCCCAAACTTTGAACCGGTAGTGTATCTGCAATGAATATTAACACTTTCCAATAAAAAAAGTTTCAAGGAAATTAAAATATTCCTTCTTCAGAAAACATAATGTCAGAAAATTGGGGTTTTCAGCTCTGAAGTGATATTTAGCAATATCTGTTTGTTATGCAGGACCAAATAACTTCTAGATGTGATAGAACCATAGTAATACTACACAGAATCAAAATTTGGTTGCAAGAAAGTGAACACTAGTGGATATATTAATTTTTGAAAATTAAAAATTCTTGGGGTAAAATTAATTTTTTTGTATTCAGCAACAACTATTTACATGAATACATGTTTCCAATTATCCTTAGGGTTTCTTGGATGTTCAGTACAAATTTCAACCCAATCCAGTGAAAAATAAGCAATTGAGTACACATACAAAGAATGGCAAAAATGATGAAATGATAAAACTTCAAAAATTCATAACTAAAAAAGCATCCGGAGTCCAGCTGTAGGATTTTGCAAGGTGCCATGAGTTTAATAGAAGTTTTCATATGAATTTTTTCAAGATAATCCATGACACGAAATGGGAGGTCTTAGGTGAATTGGTATGGAATGACCCATAATGAAGACTTCTTTGTTTTTCACTGTTCTTGGCAACTTTTGTGCAGGAGCTCGGCAAAGTCGATCTTACTCTGGAGCCATCTTGGAAAACCCCTACTAACTCCTACTTCTTTTTAGTGATTTCACCGTGGTACTAGATCTCATCAACAGTATTAACTTGGTGAGTTAACAGCTTATTATTGATAAACTATTACTGATAGAAATGATGGACAAAACTAAGAAAATACAAGCTAAGTTGTATGAAAAGCACAATTATCCTTTAAGATGTTACACTCAGTACTGAGGAAGCATAATAAATTGTGCTTCACAAAACACAATGATAGACCAGACCGGCATCGTGTCATCAAGCGCCAAGCGCCAAGGCCACGCCCCAATTTGGGGGAAAGAATCGTGCTTTCACATTACGAGATAAACAGGTAAATGCCAAAAAGCTGTTGTGTAGCATGTTGTAAAACAAATAAACATCCAAATCCAGATCTCCCATTCCCCATCCTTCCTGGAAAGGAAAGGTATCCCAAAAGGACAATTTTATGGCTTCAAGCTATTCGGAGACATGATAAGGAAGGGAAGCTGTGGCAATATGACAATAAATATGGATTAGCTTCTGTCATTTAAAGGCATAACGAGTAGGATTTTCCTAAAAAACAATGTATAGACTCGTACAACAATAATCCCTCTCAATCATCTCTTATGACCAACTAGAAGTGTGTGGCAGTGTCTGTATCTGCAGAGACCCTGCCCTCTGCCTGGATTTTATTATTTTGCTGTGCTCGGGACATTTCTGGGCATCAACCTTTGGGCAGTGGTGTGTAGCCCCCAGCCAATAACAGCGCCAAGGGCGTGAGGTGTGCACTCTATAAAAAAGCAATGACCAATGGCCAGATCATAAGCACGCGGGGTCACCAGAAGCGCATGCGCTTTGAGCCGGGGAGTTTTGAATGTTGCATTTACAAACAGCAACCGACGAATCCTACTCGTTATGCCTTTAAATTATGCCGAATAAGAAACTAGACACAACCGTACTAATAATCAAGGCTTTCACACTGAGATCTGAGGATCACAAGATGACATGAATATTTACTGCAAGTAAATAGCTAAATGATGCTGGTGACAGTTACTACTGATTATTAGTTTAAAAATTATTAGACATATCCATAAAACAAAGGTTTGTTTATCATGAAATGAATGCATACAAACTTGTCAAAATTCTCATCCAACACACGTCAAATTGCATTGACATCTATAGGATCTTCAGTTTTCTATCCCCCAAAAAGGGGCACAGCCGTGACTTTTGCAAAGTACCTGTATGTGCCGGTCTGGTCTTAAGGACTGAAAGACAGCCTCACACTGTGCATGTAGCTATCACTCTAACCAGGAAATATACACAACTGCCAGATTTATATGGCGAAATAGTGACATTACTATGGAGCTAATTTCCTGCCAAAACTTAACAAACAAACAAAATGTGTTTTACAAATGCCCTATGATTCACTAACAAACACAGTGTGGTTTGCAAATACAAAACTCCATTAACAAACTAATGCATTTTGTTTTGCGCTGAAGATTTTCTCACAAATGTCCTGAGAAATTCGCCCTGCACAACAACAGGTGGCGCTATTGAGTCAATTTAAACGCGCCGGGAGGTTGAACACAGCAGAGAAGAGCAGAGCAGATTCAACAGCCGCTGAGGACATGAGGATAACGGCGTTCTGCCTAGCAACCCGAGACTAAGATAGCCGATATTAAGGCGATTTCACTAACTCACTATCAGAACTAAGATGTTATAAAATAATCTCTAGAATCTGCGCCCTGCTGTGCATTTAGAGATGTTTCTGGTGGAGCGGCATGTCCTCCCAGCTCCGCTGAGCCCCATTAATCAGCACAAGTGACGAGTGAATTTAAAATTTTTCATTACAAACCAGTTTGCCGCCTCTTTTCCATGGATCTGACACATCTCCGTTCTCCATATACCTTCTCACCAAAACTTTGCTCTGCGCTCCATCAGAATAGTTAATGTTCTGGATATGATTTGGATCGTGATATTAAAGATAATAATGTTAAACAGAACATGATGCTGTGATATTGTTGCACCAAGCACAGACACACTGACTTTTAAAAGGGAGAAGTTGTTTGAATAGAGGAGACATTGATATTAAATAGATTTTTTTTATGTTTTGTATAACCATTTAGACTGACAGCAGTCGTGTCAGCCATGCCTATTTTTGCTGCAGTAAGCTAGCCACTATGGTCAGTCACCTCCTCTAAACAGCACGGTAATGGTGTGCAACCCGTTGACAAACTAATTTTACATTTATTCGTGAAGCAGTCAGCAAGACAATTCTAGTGAGAACAACAGCTCTATCATTTTCTCCCTTGTCAGCATAACGCTGCTATAAACTGCCGCTGTAAAACACGTTTAATCTGTTGCTAGCTAATGTCATGGCTTGTCAGTAGAATGGAAGATAGCTAATGAGTTGTTAATGTATAGTGTTATACTCATTCTGCCTCACTGATGTAATGGTAAATATATCTGCGACTTGTATTTTAGTTAGTACAGTTGCAGTCGACGCATTGTAAACACATCTGATTTTCACCAGAGATATTATGCCTGTAGTTTGTCTCAAAGTTTAAAGCTGAGGCACAGTGCCTTTTTGGAATTAATAATCCCCTTAGCTAATGTCTACTCATCACATTCATTAACAGCTGACTAGAACTGTTAATGTTGGAGGGACAATTAGGCTACAAATAAATGTGTGGTCATTGAGACATGTAAATGACAGTGAATGCTGACTCAGACACTCCTCATGCCCCTCCTCCCTCTCATTGCTTGTTTTGTGTCTTCAGTGGCCTTTACACTTAATAATGAATCCATGAAAATTAAATAGTCATTGGCAACAGGCTATTGTAACCAGCGATGTTGTGGTGTCTTGGTAGTTGCGTATACTGTGGCTTCAACCTAACCGATTAAGTTTTTAAATATGAAAGAAATGATAAGCTGATAAAATATGATGTCCTCTTATAGATTACACTGCCCACTATATAGTGTAAAGTATACACAGTATGTAAAAATTGTTAAAACTAGCTCCACCTCAACCAGTACATCAGATAAATGCTGCCTCCACATTAATGCATCTGTAGTAATAACCCAAAAACTAAATAATAACCAAAGTTAACATAGCACTCACAGGGGTAATTTTCTAAATTAAGAGATATTTTAAGTACATTTGGCTGACAATTTCAATGTACAACTTTTACTTGTAACAGAGTATTTTTAAATTGCAGTGTTGCTACTTTCAGGATCTGAATACTTCCTCCACTTGTGAACTCACACCCTGCGGTACCATGGCTGCCCTTGTAACGTCATTATGTAATGTTATGTCTAATGTTATTGTCTGTTGCACTGTCTCCTTCTGGAGATCTGTTTCCCTCTAGCTCATAACAATCGTCAGTATAATTGTTGGCAGACGAGTTCTTAAATAAGTAAACGTAGTGGATCCTTGTCAAAAAAGTTCGTGTTAAAAAAAATTGTCTGATATAGTGTTAGCTGAATATCTGAACCCTCAAATATCGAAATTGGCATCGGCATTAAAAATCTTGTGTCATTTTAGCTCAAGCCCTTACCACTGAAGTTGAGGTCATAGTCCCCGGCTGTGATCACACTGGTTACAGCACCCTCTTGTGGCTGGCAGGATAACACCACATCATTGAGCAGTCGGAACTGGGCGTGGCTGAGGGAAGACGACACTGCATTTGGACTTGTTGCAACATTGTTGACACCAATGCGCAGGTTTTTCACAACCTGCACCTGGTTGTTGGGGTCCCGGATGTGACCTAGAGGAGAAGAAGACAAAAACAACACTTTGTTCAGTCATCCAGGACAGTAAATCACTCCATTGCAGCCACACTGTCCCCAAAAACAGTCACAAATGTGACTAAATCGCTGTGGTCTGGAGCCTCGTAAGAAATACGATGTATTGCTGTCAACCTCCTTGTAGCTTGGGCTCTTCTACGGTCCAACTGAGATTGGGTTTATTTGTATTAATTAAAACAGCAACATTTTTTAAGACATTTATTTGTTGTGTGCATTTCTGCTTCTAATTAAAAATAACTGATAATTACTTTCAGAACATGTCTCCCTTTTATTTACAAAACTATGGAGCATCAATAAATAAATAATAAATAAAATAAATAAAAAGTAACAGAATCAATAGGCAGGACCACTATGCAGGGCTGAAATGATTAATAGATTGACATAACATTTTTGACAATCATTTGATAACCATTTAAGTGATAATCAACCACCTGTTATCACGCGAGTGAAGTTCCTTGCATAGCTTCCATGTCTACTGACGCATCTCCATGAAAACTAAGCAAACGCCATTCACTAATGAAGAGTGCAAGATGCAGTTGAAAGCTCAAGAAAAAAAGCTAGCAGATAGACCTTGAGATGAGATTTAATTCATTAATTTATTGTTTTGGTCAAACTACTGTTTAAAGGGGCTATATGTAACGATTTACATGAATTAAGCGTTTTTTAAGCAGTTTTTGTTGCTAATGTGTCAACAGATTGTAACATAACTTAAAAAATGAGACCTTCCCCGACTTTCTCGGTTGACTGTAACACCCTGTAGACTGATTTATGTAAAGGACTCGGGACAGTTTTGCGTGCTCCTAAGTGCCTTTCCTCTCTTCAGCTCCACAGTGCTAACAGTGCACTAGCTAATGTTAGCTCTATATACAGTGGTGGCCAAACTTGTTAGAACACCTGACAGATCTGAAAATATTGACCTTTTTTTTGCCTCCAAAACATGATTTAATTTCATGATGTTCATGAAACATGCAGATGGTTGCTCTGAGCACAACAAATATCAGATGAAGTGAGTCCTACTGTTTTTATCCACTTTTAACTTTAACATTTGGTATGTCCACCTTGTGCAGCAATTACAGCAGCACATCTCTCTGGCATAGTGTCAATATATTTCCTGAGAACTTCAACACTAATGTTATCCCATGCCTTCTGCAACTCAAGCCAAAGGCTTTCCTTTGAATGTAAAATACATCTGTCCAGTTTATTTTCCAACTCGCCCCAAATTTGCTCGATGGGGTTGAGGTCCGGACTTTGAGGGGGCCAGTCCATCATTTTCAATGTTCCAGCAGATTCCTTCTGTCGCAGGTAGTTCTGGCAATAGTTAGAAGAATGTTTAGGATCATTGTCCTCTTGGAAAATAAATCCAGGCC